>VZRN01003160.1:19482-110038 GCA_013397935.1 Dasyornis broadbenti | reverse complement strand
GGTGGATCCTGGCCCGGGGGCGGGGGGGAGTGAGGCCGCGCCGGGGCGGTCCCGGGGGCGTTTGGCGGCGAGGCCCGACGGCCCCTCCCTGCGCGGCAGGAGTGAGCCCGGCTGAGGGGCAGCTGGGGTGCGCGGCCCGGGGACCCCGGGAGCGGCCGAGCCGCCCCAGAGGGCCTGCGGTACCGCCCGGTCCGCGCGGCGCCCTGGGGAATGTCTCGACAGATGGTTCAGGTTCCCCCTGAATTTCCATAGCTCCAGTCGCAAGTTTCAGACCAGAGATTTGGCAGGCAGGGAGCTCGGTGTCGGGCTTAGCGCTGAGATCCGGCAGGGAAGAGCAGTCGCAGCTCCGTAACAGTGCCATGCACAGCTTCTTCGGAAAGTATAAGCATTTATAATTTGCAAAAGTTTCGGATTTAAGGAACTGGTTCATCGTTAGAAATCGCAGCTGTCGTTTTAATTCAAAAGACAGTCTTTTGTTAACTCCTTGCCTCCTGGTATCTGGGATTCTGTCATGCTAAAATACATGCTTTAGGTGTTCTAATATAGTCTGTTAAGAATGTCAGAGTGCATTTTTCTTGTAAGATGTATCTTGAAAAAAGAGATTCTGAAATAAATGCGGGAAAGTCATGTTGCCAGCTGTGGCAGGAGATCATGAGTTTGAGCTGCCCAGTCTCAAAAGAGTTGTTGCCCAGCCTTCAGTTCGTGAGAGTTAACATCAGCTGCTACAAACCGGTGAGTGTGAACCGTCCAGGAGTTGACCCTCACACTGTTCAGCAAATGTGCGCCTGGAGCTCTGTGCCACTATCCTTAGTACAGGGTTACTGGAATCTAGAATTGGATACTATTAGGGTATTCCTGCTGAAGTCTAAGAGAAGAGAGGCCACCTATTGCTGTTCAAATTGGGACCGATTTTGCATTTGACAAGACAGCTGAGTGAATTTGTGCAGTAAAGTCATCCTGACTAATGATCAGAATCAGCAAAGTCACATCTTAGGAAAAGAGCAGAGAGAAGCACTTTGTATTTTTTGCTACCAAGTTAAAAAAAAATACTGATTTAATTGACAGAACACTTTTTTTATGTTTTGGGGTTTTTTTGGCCAAAGTAAACATTTGGAAGTTTAATGTCTTTATTTTTATTTTTTGTGTGTGTGAAAGCAAATGAAGGCCTTCATTGCTTCACTGGTCCCTTAGGAGCACTGTGAGACAGTAAGAAACATCCCTCTGCCTGAGAAGGCACCTCTTGAGTTACCAGCTATTATGGTGTAGTGGGTGGCCAGTTGGTTTCCTGGGTGGCCAGTTGGTGGCCCAAGGAGAGAACTAGGCAGTTCTAACTGGCCACTGGAAACACTACCATGTGTTGGGTGGAACCAGCCTAGGGCTGTTGCTGAGCTGAAGCGAATGAGCAGCTTTATGGGAACAAGATGCTGAGAAACTGGGTTGGCTTTCTGAGAAGTTGTCTCCTGCTGTGTTGTCCCCTGCCACTCACAGGAAACCAACCTGTGTGAAGAGGAGTGAAGCAGCTGTGTTTGTGTTGCATGGGCTCTGAGAAATTTGAGACCTATCTGCCTCCCCACTTTTATGGCCTCTCCCAATTACCATGTCCTTTACCTCATCCTTCTTGAGTCCCCTTTGCATGTCTTGTACCTGCTGCCTTTAAATCTCCTTGCAGTATCTGCTGAAGGATGCCCCACAGCACCTGTTGCTATCTGGGATAGCTTTCTGACAATTGGTAATAGGCATCTAACCTCCAAATCACCAGGTGGAAAAACTAATTTTAAGCCTCAACTGTTAGCACTCCTGTAACTACATCATGCAGTACAGTTAGTACTACTAGCTCTGCTTGTTCTTTGGAGAAGGACAGGAATCCAGGTGTTACCTCTCGCAGTTAAGTGTTCTGATCATCAGGCCAGATAAGAGCATGTCTCACTCAAGAAATAGTTATTTAATAAAAAACCAAATCAGTTCCAATGAGAAAGAACTGAGGGAGGTCTGTTCTAGCAGGGCTAGAATTCTTGCTTGAGAGGTGTGACACTGGTTATCGTCTCTGCTTATATCCATGTACTGCCCAACTAAGATACTCCCTTAATATTAGGTTTAATGGAACAATTTTTTTTTTTTAATCATGGGGAAATCGGATAGAGATAGGACAGGAATGTTAAGGCAGTATTAAATAGTTTTGATAGCATAGAGAGAAGTGGCATATGGAACCTGGTGATGTCAAGAAACTTGTTACAAGTCAGGTGGGGTTCCTTTGAGGGCAGGAGCTACCCCTTTCTCTGTAGTAGCTCATGGAGCACAAAAATCATATTGTGAAAATGGTGTGGGTTACATAACTGGCCTGTCCAGGTGAGTTTTGCAAGCACTGAAATGTGTTGAAGCAGAGGGGACAGCAGAGCATTCTGTCTGATTTGGAAAAGGTGTCAAAAATCTACTTGTCAGAGACAACCTAACAGAACTGTATATGCTTTGAGGGCTACAGAAATCCTGTATTTTAAAATAAAGTGCAGACAAGGCCTGTGTATGCTCTAAGAAGAGCATACGCTTACACCTTGACTGAAGATGTCTGTGCAATTACACATGCACAGCTACTATGACTGGCCCTTGCTGTCTGGAGTTGGCGCACAGGAACACCTTGTTAACTGGGTATTCAGTTTAACTGCTCAACCAAACTGCTTATTTTGACAGAATCTGAGACTGAAATATGGTTTGCAAAAGTTGCTGTAAGAGTTGAAATCAGGAAAATACTAAATACAGAGGTGTGAGACACTGTGTATCCAGATTCAGATCCACAGATGTCAAAAAGAGTTGATGGTCTCATTCTGCCCTGAAATAGGAAAATGAAAAGATTTCTTGGTAGGAAGAGTGTGGGTGTACTCATACATCTTTACAACTGGAAAGACTTCTCAGTGACAGAAAATGTTAATTTTAAGTAATATTCAAGCCAAACTTAGTGGGCTTTTCCATGAGTGTTAGTGAACCACACTCTGCAGCTGCATCTCATTCTGGCACCTTCATCATGGAAGAAAACATGCAGTTGATCCACACAATCGAATTTTAACATTTTAATGATATCCCACCCAAATGTAAAATAGCAACTCAGACTGCTGAGAAAAACAAACAGGAATAGTAGACAGGTGATGAACCTGTTGAGTTTAGAATGACCTTGACACACAGGAGCTTGCTTACAAACCTCTCACACATCCATCCATTCATCAGCCAGATGGTGCAGCCATCCATCACTGTGCTGTTATGGATGTGAGATGCCTTTCTGGGCTGGACACTGCCCACCGTGGGCAGTTAGCGCTGCCCACTGCTGCCTCAGCTCCTTGCTTTCCCCCTAGGTCTCTGGAGGATGGGCAGGGAGGATGTATCACACTGGTGGTGTGATACTGCATGTCTGTGTGTGACAGAGTGCTGGGCTGCACCGCTGCGATGCAATCTGACCTCGGAGTAGGATTGCCTAGTGCCAGTTAAATGCTTTTTTCAACATGACAAATCCACACTCATTTGACTGATCACTGAGTACTTTTCACTGGAGCCATAGGTAGGTGTGAGGAACTTAGGACCATCCTGTTGCCCTTCCCCTCTTCTCTCCCAGCCTTTTAGGAAGTCATCCTGTGAGATGGGAAGAGAAGGGGACCAGCTGTTAGCCTTGCCAGGGCCATGTCCCTGCAGCAGCTATGGTGGAATCCTCCTTGTGCCACCAGTAGGGCCAGGAGCAGGCTGACCTCAGCAGCGGGAGAAGATGAGTCAGGTGAGAGGATGTCTTGCTCATCAGGCCAGTTTGTCTGCTGGAGAGTGGACAATGACCAGTGCACGAACTACAGCAGGGGGCCATATTTGTGGATGAGTCAGCTGTGGTTACTGTCTTTTGATGGGTGATAGTCCCCTGTCTTTTTGTAGTGATCTACACTGCCATCACTCTATGTTGCTGTCCCACCTGCTTGATACATCCTGTTACAGGCTCACCATGTTGCTTGTGGTTGAATGTCACCCAGACACAGCCCTTGCAACATGCTGCTTTTTTCCATAGATTTATTTTTCCACTCAGTACTAGTAGACCTTACAACAGTCATCAGTTTGAACATTATCTTTAAAACAAGTGGTGTAAGACGGTTGAGGAAAGGTGGACAGGCTGAGCACCCTTGCTCCAGAAAAAAGAGATCAGGGAGGAATTTGTCTCCAGATACACCCAGAGAGATGGTCTTAAGAGGACAAGGATCAAGTACCCCTGTTGGTCAAGAGTCAGGCTGTTATTAGGTTTAAGCCACAAAAACTCCAGTCTGAAAACCAAGAAAATTGTATAACTGGAGGAAAAGTTAGACAGTGGAACATGTTGCCAAGACAGAGGTTGTGAAACTGGAGATATTTGAGGCTAGGCTAGACACCCATCCAGCAGGGGTGGCTTTGGAATAACTGAGTGAAGCCAGTGAACAATTCAGACAGCTTGACTAGATGACCCAGTAATAGTTCCATCCAATCCAAATACATTTGAGGCTTCAGAAATGTAGTTGGCAGCTTGTCCGCTTCCAGCACAGTTATGAAGTGTTAGTGCCAGATGTACCATCAGTACTTTATGCTAAAGCCAGTGATGTATAAGATTGTAGCTGAAGCCAGCATCTTTAATAGCTCGTTTTTTTCCCTTCTAGGTTCACCTTGCCCTTAATCCATGTGAAGACCTGTTGGAAACACTTTCTAGAAACACAAGAATTTTAAGTCTCCTAATAAATTCTATTGTGTCCAAGAACAGCCTGTCCAAATGAGCAAGACATCCCAACAGAACACCACTACAGATGTGAGCGGAGTAAGTGTGATTCACACCCAAGCACACTCCAGTGGTTTGCAGCAGGTTCCCCAGCTGGTGCCAGTTAGTCCTGGTGGTGGAGGCAAAGCTGTGCCTCCG
This sequence comes from Dasyornis broadbenti, assembly GCA_013397935.1. NCBI lineage: Eukaryota > Metazoa > Chordata > Aves > Passeriformes > Dasyornithidae > Dasyornis > Dasyornis broadbenti. The sequence continues at coordinate 105,135 of VZRN01003160.1, read as the reverse complement.
AGCAAACAGGGAAAGAAGAATTCCTTTGTGGATAGAAACAGTGATGAGTACCGTCAGCGCAGAGAACGAAACAACATGGCAGTGAAAAAGAGCCGGTTAAAAAGCAAGCAGAAAGCACAAGACACACTGCAAAGGGTCAACCAGCTTAAAGAAGAAAATGAACGCTTGGAGGCAAAAATTAAGCTCCTGACCAAGGAGCTGAGCGTACTGAAAGACTTGTTCCTTGAGCATGCCCACAATTTTGCAGACAATGTGCAACCTGTTGGTACTGAAACCACCACAACAAATCCAGAAAACAGTGGACAGTAGATACCTGTGACCTTATGAAACGAACTCTTGTGGTGAAGCTTGTCTGCAGTGCCCATGCAGTAACGAAGCAAAGACTGTACCTTTAGTCATTGTTTTGTGGAGATTTTTTTCTTTTAAATTTAACACTGAAGATTTGTAACAATTAAACCAGAAACTGGTTAGGGTATTTGTTTTTAATATTTTTCTCCTCAAAGATTTATGCAGAGCTGAACTTCTAGCCAACAAGGAATGTAGTATTTAGGAGATAACATTTTCACAGGAATGTTCACTTACCATTTTAGACTTCACATAATGGGAGGAATCCAGCAGGATGGCTCACTATAGTATCAGAAACTTGTAATTGGATAGAATGTCTTTTAAAAACCTGTTAGTGTATTTAAGCCCTTTGTTTTCTCCATTGCATATTATATAATGCAAAGGCTGTAGAGAATGTTTGCTTTTTACTTTAAATCTGTAGAGCAAGTCCTAAAAAGCACCATGTAGGTCCCTCCTGCCCAATTACAGTTAATGGGGAGGTTGTAGTAATAGTGAGCTGGGATGCTTATCAGTGTCCTCCAGAAAAATAGTATGCTATGATGATATATACAGGCAGTTGGCTCCAAATGGCACATGAAGCACCATGTACAAGAGGCAGAGCAACACACTGACTAAACCTTTTATTTAAGCTTGTGTTCATATTGCTCACATAGTGACTTATGAGAACAGGAGTTTGTTTTCAAAAAATGTCAAAATGCTACCAAAAAACTGTGCCCTGCAAAATTGCATTCTTGCTGGACATGAGGTACTAGGGAGAACACAAGGTGCAGCTTGGCTAAGCAGTGAAAAGGGGCAGAACAGCACATGTTCAGCTGGGATGTGTGGATTATTGCTGGCTGACATTAATCTTACAGAAATTCACAGTGATTTTAAAAATAAATGGCCCTAGTATGAATAACTGATTCAGTGGAATTTCTACAGCCATCATACAGCTGTGTGAAAGAGTGTCTTTAGTCTTGTTTTATTTTCATAGGAGCTTTTTCTATAGCAACTTTTTTATTGCTACTGGTAGGTCTTTGCCATGATCCGTAATACAGTGGTATGTGCTATATTGAGGATTTAAACAAAGTAAAGCCAGAAATTTGATGTAACTTTAATTTATTTTCATTTTTAAATATTTCATTGATATTATGGTTATTTTACATTTAACCTGTGTGTCTGGCTTGTAGATTACTACACTGTCTTAATTTCCCTCTTACACTGTCTTTTTCCATAGATTATTTTGGAGGATGCTTGTTTGCTTTGTATCTGTACTTAGGAAAAAACTTGGATGTTATTTCTATGAAGATACTGTTAGAGATTGAAGCCTTGGAAAGTTCTTTTTTGAATTTAAACTTTTAATACATGTGGAAAACTTTAATTGATTGTTTTGGATTATGGTAGACTTTTTACAGATACGTTTTTTCATTCTAACTGCAGCTTAAGTTGGTAGGGTTGAAGTACCAGAAGCTAATAAAAATGTTTTGCTTCTAGTGGCCTTATTCTTCCTGTCCCTTTTCTATTTCCTTCAAGTACAGAGTTGCCCAACTCACACAGCTATCTTGGCGAAATCAGTGCAACAATCTCTGTTCCCCTCTTTCACTCAGGTCTTTGCTCCATGGAAGCAATCAGAAACTCATTCCTGTTTTGTCTNGGGGGAAGAGACTGAAAATATACTGCAATTAGAGGGGAGGGGGGAGAAACAGAACACCAAAAATTACAAGGAGAAAGATGACCTGGAGGCATCTCATTTGTTAAGTGTGCACTTCCTCTGGTGAAAAGGCCAGCGCTAATCTCTTTCCTGGTTCTCTGACCTGTGAACTGGGACTGTGTGGCCCTGTTGTCCTATAGTTGATTTGCTTAGGCTGGTGTGGGGCCTTCCTCTACCAGTCAGAACAGGGGCTGCAAATCTTGGTATTTGTTTCTGATTTTGGTGAAAATGATTTCTTAGATTTCTCTTCAGTTGGGGTGATCCCCTTTTTCAAGTGCTGAAGGGTGACTTTTCCACCTGTTGCTCCTGACAGCTCTGATTCCGCTTCTTTCTCATTTACAATCAAACCACTTAGTTATGAAAATTAATTTGTTTGGAAAGTGAAATTTCTGGTTTATCAGCCTCTGCACTGGTTTTCTTCACTGATGTTTTGGTTTAAGCCCAACTGGAAAATAAGCCCCACGCAGCCTCTCCTGTCCCCCTAGCCCTTCAGGTGAAAGACAAAATGCAGATTACAGATTGAAATAACAATTTACTGGAAACAGCAACCAGATAAGAAAACAAACAGCGACAGCAACAGCACTAATGACAACAGCGTGTAACAGAGGCTGATGCTGCGCAAAGCACTCACAGAGCCCAACATGACGCAGCCACCGCACCCTTTGCCACTCCAACCCCAGGACGGGAACAGAAATGGTGGCGCAGCCTCCGCAAAGCACCTTCGTCTTGTACCTGCAGCCGTGCCCACACAGCTCCAGCGCCACCCCCTCCCGGCACACAGACAACGATCCCTGGCCTTGGTGGCCACCAGGACAACGATCCCTGGCCACAGCTGGCACCTGTACAAGGATCCCTCACTTTGGTGACTCCAGGACATGGATCCCTGGCCTTGATGACACTGAAACAATGGTCCACATCCTCGACTGGCACAGGGACAATGATCCTTGTCCCTGGCTGGCACCAAGGACAAGGTCCAGTAGGAGCATTGGGCTCTGTGCAGCACCTCATTGCCATGATTGTAACAAATCAGTGTGTTCAATGTACCATCAGAGGCTGATTGCAAGAAAGGGGTCAGTCTGTTATTCTAAGCTCCAGCCTGCCAAAGTAGCTCCAAGGAGCAAAGGCCCTTTCCCCCAGGGTGAAGCAGCCCAGGCTATGCAACAGCAAAGTGCCTCCATCTCACCCCTCTGCTGCAAGGCACAGAAAATTTCAGTGTAGACCTATAAAAGTTAAGGTTTTCCTTTTGAAACATTATTCTTAACTCCAGTCTGTGACAGAATCCCATGCCTGTCAGTACACAGAGTTACAGCACTGCACACGTCACCAGGAAACCTGATTCCCATTTTCTCACTGTACCAGGAAACCTGATTCCCATTTTCTCACTGTACCACTAAAGAAAGGGGTCTGCTCTAGCCTGCATAAGCAATGGGAGGCTGTACCCCTTTAACTCTGTAGCTGCAGTGGGGTAATGGCAGGTAAATTCAGAGTGCACCCAACCCGACAGAGTTCAAGGAATTTATTTAAGCAATTTACATGTATTTTTTTTTAAGTGCTCAGACGTTTCTAAACACAGAAACTTGCTCAGTATAACACACATTGTTACTTTGATGCCAAGCTATTCAAGTCTGTGCCAAGGGGAAAAGGCATTTGGGAAAACATGATAGTAAAAGTATAAAATATCCTAATGTAGTCAAAAAGAAAATTTGCCATAACCTGTATTTTCAACCCATTAATACACTTTAAATTATTAAATATCACTTTGCCTTTTTAAAAATGGTTTGCTCCCCTTCCCCTCCCCAATTTAGGCAAAAAAGGTCTAATTCACTTTTTGCTTAAGTGGATAAAAATTACCATAATTACAAAACAGACTTCTGGAATGAAGGATTAAATTTATATTCATCATGTTCATGGGCCTGACGATGAAAAAAAATGAGAGAGGGTGCCCCATCCTAGACCAAAATGCATCCCCATGCTGGGCAGGCGGAGCAGGGAGCTGTGTACGTGAGTGGGCGCTCCCCAGGCCCGCGGCGGGGTGGCTGCGCTGGCACACCCCAAAGCAGAACCAGTTCTGCCTCCTGCAGAGCCCTGCATTGCTTGACCTGTTCTGCAGCAGCAGAGCGCAGCTTGTGCCAAGATTCATCACAGGCAGGGAAGCCAATTAACGACACCGGGGCGATGGGTTAGTTTGAAACAGTTCCAAAGCTCTCCTTTCAAAAGCTATGAAGTGTTGCTATAAAATACTAACTACTGCTGAATCCAAACAGCAGCAGGTTTCGGAGTGCCCATAGCAATGAGCCATCCCCTGGGTGTGTTCTGAGCCTGCCACAGGAAAACACTTGGCTGTGGAAGGAACGAGGATGAGGCCATGAGCACTGTCTTGCACTGAAAAAAACCTGCATTTTAGGGGCAAATGAGTTCAGAGTAATGCCAGTATAGTCTCTGTGTTCTCATATCTGCAAGGCTACCAAAGCAAAGCCTGATGTCCTTCTGAAGGTACTACTTTTCAGAGGTAGAAGATTTCAGTCACCACAGCAGGAACATCAATGCAGCAACACATACAAGCTCCTGATCTCACACCTTCCCTTCCTCCAAAAACTGTTCCTCTTCACAGTCAAGAATCCCTGCACTTAACTCTTGCAAACCAACATCACAAAACCTCTAAAAAAATGTAAATAGGCTTCTTTGTTAATTGATGTCATTAATGAAGTCCTTGATTATTTCACAATGTTTCTTTGGGCTCCCATTTGCAGTTTCCTATGTAGCAATGGGGCACCAAGCTGTTGGGAATAAAGATCAGGTTCTTGTCACACAGACCAACCCACGTAGCGCAAAGAGCTCTCCTAGAGCAATATATTTGACAATTTTAAACGAACTTTTTCCAAGCCCAAATCCAGTCCTGGGGAGGGCACAAAGGCAGCAGCACAGTGGCTTCTGACACCATCCAAGCTCAAGTTATGCTGTGTCCCCCATGTGAGACAGGCACTTGCAGAAGCTCACAGTCAATCCCATTACCTGCATGTCAGTGGCCTGGTGTGAGCAACACAACTGAGATGCTTACACCAAGGTGTTGAGATATCAACTCAGCCGATCCCTTCAAAGTGAAAAATCCTCATCTGGCAGGCAGTGAGACCCAGAAAGGCCCTGATGCTCTGCTGTGGCTTCAGCTCCCCCTGATACAGCAGAGGGATGATCTGAAGTGGCTTTGCTGTCAAACTGCAACAGAGTCTGAATATTGAACAGGAGTTTTGATGTGTATGTAAAGTGAGAAAGATTATTTTTATGTAGTTACCAGCACCTAGTGCTATTTTGTGATGCAAGAAATGTATTTTTCCTCATGCAGGCGGATGAATACCTACAGTAAAGAAAAGCTTCTCTTAGTAATTTAAATCTTGCATGAGTGAAAAATCATTTTGTGATCAATACTAACATGTTTGTAATGTATCCAAATAAAATTAATATTTTTTCATTCTGAAAACAGAATAGAAACTTTCAGAGCAGAAAACTCTGGCTAGCAAAGGGTTGAAGTTTGCAGAGCACAAATTGGTAGTAGGGTCAGATAAAGAAGCAGGAACTGGAGCAGAAAAGCATAATGACCATGAAGCTGTAAGCATAAATGATGCCAAGGTGAATTTTAATAAAAATTTGATTCTGCTTACTCCATGAATACAGATCCATAAGAAAAATGTGTCATTATGTCCACTGCGAACAACTGATTTTTATTTCTGTTTCTCACAGTACTTGTGATGAAGTTTAAAATAGGACTTAAGAGTGTTACAATTGCTTATAGCTTTCAGACAATCCATTTGGTAGAGTCCAAATCATCAAAATTCAGATTTAATTGCAAGATACATCTGAGGTGAGATCTGACAGAAGTATAAGCCTTACTGATAAGGCAGCAGGGCTATTTAGCTGCCACTTGGTCACATAAACTTCTGATTGCAAGCAGCAGTTGCATTACCTGGGTATCCAGTGCTGAAGCCTTCTACCTTCATTTTCAATGCATGAATTTTTCCAGCTAATAGCCTGCCTGCCTCCCTTTTAATTTTATTTTATGCATTTTATTTTATATGCTGCAGCATTAAATCAGAATGATGACTGATTAGTTGAGGCAGTAAGTATCATCCTGAAGTTTACTGCTTTTGGCAGGAGAGGCAGTCAAATGATTTGGCACTGCTCTCGCCTTCTGCCATGAAAGCCTCTATTTCTTCCACAGTCCGTGGGACGCACGTGAGCAGCTCCATTCCAGTGGCTGTCACCGCGATGTCATCCTCGATCCGCACCTGCACAGGGAACACATGGTTACCAAGGCATTCCAGATGGGGATGAGGAGCATGTCAGGCAGCAACAGCAGCAAGGGCACAAGGTGCTGGTGCAACCCAGGCAGAGCATTATACCGCAAGCACGGAATTGCTTGTCACGACAAGCACCTTGGCGTGGAGCTCTGTAGGCCCCAATTCCCCTCAGGCCACTGGCCCCTGCCACACTTCTGGGATCACACAAACTTTGTGGTGACCCCTGGTGTGGTGGTGGCCCCTCAGGTGTCTCTGGTGCCTCTGCTGCATCGGGTACATCAGAGACAGTCTGAGCAAGATGTTGCAACAGTGAGTTCATGCTACGTCATTCCATGGCGCCAGTAAATCTCAACCCCCTGATATCAGGAGCAGTAAAAAGAACATTCTTCCCTGGATTTGCTTCCAGCTTTCCTAGCATATGGCTTGCTAGGGACAAGTTATGCTGTGGCCCCCATGTGAGACAGGCACTTGCAGAAGCTCACAGTCCATAGCATACAGTATCTGTTCCCAAAGCTGTCCTGTTGCTGAGCTGCAATTCAGGTAGCTTCTCTTTGCACTTAAAACTTTTCTCTAAACACAATGAACTTTCAAAGTGAAACTTAGGACATAAAACAGCTTGTAGCTGATATTCCAAACACTGAATTTTGAGCTGATGAGAAAGTCCTAAGCAGGTCAGATATTTCTTTTAAAATGCAATCACTGAATTTCAAATCATAGAAGGAAAAAGCAGATCCTCTCAATTTTCCAACTCTTGTTCTATTAAAATGAAAAGTGTGTTCCATTTCTGTTTGTCTCTAATATCTTCTTACCAGTAAATGTGCCTACACAGTCATTCCCGTTATCTTATCAGAAAAATGTTGCTAAGTCCCTAAGCTGCAATAAAAGCAATTTTAGTAAGGTGTCAATCCAAAAGAACACAAACCCTGGGTACTCCCACCTTACAATTGCTTTAATTGTTTCTGACCTCTTGACATTTTCAACTAAAAATAAAGCTGGTTAACATTTGTACTTCTGATTGCAAAATAATCCATTTGTTCAAACAAAATGAGTCACCCAGTCCTTATTAAACTGTTTAATGATGTCTTTGCCAGATTATTTCTTTTACTTAGTATCAAGTTAAGTGTATTATAAAGCAGAATTAAATAAACAAACTCCATTGAGTTCACACATTTGTTTCAGACATCTGTAAATTTGAAAGCTGTGAGGCTTTGTACACTCAGGGTGCCTGAAAGGCCGGTGCCTTGCTGCACTGGAGATCAGCAACACATGCAATGACTCTGCACTTGCACAGATTCACTGCTTCAGATTAGACCAACTGAGCAAAACATAACCCAGTGATTCAGCAGGAGGGTCCCATTGCATCCGAAGGCAAATCCTACTGTCCTGCTGGGTCTTGGGTCTGGGCTCAGCCTGCCTGGGTGGACCAGTCCCTGCCGAAAACCTGATGGCACAAGGCAAGCCCTACAGGAGTGCCAGAATCCAGGGACAGATCTGGTGAGATGGTAAAAGCCAAAGCATCACATTGGCGAGCCTAACCAGTGTAAATAAAGCTGGACACAGCGATGATGTGGAAAGTAAAACTGTCAGTGCAACAGTAAGTCTGAGAGCAGAGAGGAGGTCAACCAAAGCCAGAACTGACTTTACCTACAGAGAGAGCCTTTTCCCAAGCACAGCCAGCTTTACAAACCTTCCCCTGCTTGAGCCGAAATTCCCCAGCTATAGAGATGTATCAGCCATAATTCATCTGCTTAAGCAGTAACATTAACAAAAAAGCAAGAAAAATGGCTTGTGTTTTCCAGTTCAGTGTTTAATGCCTTCACCAATATCTCTGCACTCTTTGGGAGAATGGACTGACTTAAAAGCAGAGCAGATGAAAGCCACACTATAGCAGGGAAGAACAAGTGGGGCAAGGTGTCTGTCCATGCTGTACTCTATCTAGGCCACAAGAGAAAATCAGGATGGGGAAGGAGCTGGAAAATAGTTAAAAGTGATGAAAGGACCAGGGAAAGGAAGGTATAGTGAGGTGAAACAGGACAGACAAATAACGGACAAAGATAGCTGGGGCTGGGTAAGGAGTCCAGGAAGGGAGATCCTGTGGGGGTAAGAAGTGAGACATCCTGAATGAGGAGAGCACACATCGGGCTGGAGCTGCCAAAGGCAGGGAACTGAGGGGGACCAAATGGGGGAGGATGAGTGCCATGCACAGTGACTCCTCATATAAGAGGAGCATTGTTAGGAGATCATGTAATCGACCCACAGCTGCGAATTGCTGTGAAAAGTGAGAGAGCCAGTACTGTCACACCAGCTTGCTTAGCATCAGCACCTCCACATGGTCTTTGGGATGTAGATGGAGACGCACAGAACTACCAGTACCTTGGGGCCTTACCCATCACTCCCTAGGAGCACACCACTTCTTTCTGCAGGATCTAACCCTTCCTCTCCTGGATGAATCTCACCTGAAATGGATGCCTGCCACAACAGAGAAGACAGATTTTCCGTTTTCAGTGCGTAATTTTTCCTTTGCCTAAAAGCAACATGAATGCAGAGGAACAAGCTCTCAAGGGGAAGCAGATGGTTTAATTTGCTCTTTTCCTTCTCACCCTCTGTGCTTCACCCTGAGTTTAAACTCAGCAGCAGCAAAAAGCAGCTTCAGAGGACCTGCAAAACCTCCCCCACAGGAGAGCCTGTCATTTGGTCTTGTCTTCTGTCCAAATGGAGAAAAGATGCTGGATCTGCCTGGCAAGGCTCACTGGCTTGGGATTGCCTTTCCCAGTGGGGGACAGCAGTTATGAAACTTGGTCTCAGAGCTGTCCCTGTTGGCAGGCTCTTTGTTAATCAGTGCAGCTTGTTTCAGGGCTACAGAGGGGTTTGGAGTTGGGCACTGAAGTGTGAGGTTCACTGCACCCTCACCTTTCAGGGTGCTCTGCAAAAACCTAGGGAAGGCTTTACGTTTTTCAATGTGAAATGCAACACTTCAAAAAACCACTCCTGTAAAGATGCAGTGGCCAGGAATGCCAGGACTGTTCCTAAAATGCCTTTTTCTTATCAAGGGTAGTGGCATGATCTGTCTAGATAGACCTGATTGCACAACTGCCTAACACCAGCAACAGGCCATCATGTGGCTCGACTCAATGGTCCCAACTCTGTCCCAAAGCAGGGCTGTGGGGGCACAGCCAAGGACAGCCCAGGGCTGCTGTCAGCTCTGTACAGCCTCGCACTTTGTCCTGACTTACTAATACAGTCATGTTCCCCAGAGCCTCCTGTGTTACCTTCCAAGGGAAACGAGGTTGTAGCACTTATTCATTTGCTTTGAATGATGATATATATATAAAAGCTTTTGACAATCAAGAAACTATTTTGGCCAATTAAATAATCCAGATTTGCATGATGACAGATCCCAGATGTGTAAAAAGGCAACTGGTGAGATTTCCCCTTTTTTTTTTAAATCTATTGAGCATTTGTTTGATTATGGCTATGGAAAGCAGCAACACCATCACTGCAAGAGCTTAGAGTGGGACACTCGCCTGGGAAATGATGACACGACACGGCCACACACAGGACCATACAAAGCAGATGAGCACATGTCCGGCTGGAGGACCCAAGTCTGTTCCTGTGGCTGGTGTCCTATGGAGGCAGCTGTGTGTAGCTAAGGGAACTTATTTCAACTCAGCCATCGACTTACCAACAATTTTTAACAGAGCAAACTTATCACGAGCAGAGTGTGACTTCTATATCTCAGAAGGACGGGCTAGGAAACAGAGCTGCCGTTACATCAAACCTGGGGACAGGTGAGGGGTGCAGGGCTGGGGAAGGCATATTCCTGTTGTTACACACAGTGGCTGTGCCAAGATGTTTTCTATAGAGGTCAGTAGACTCTATGCTCAATGACTCCCATGCCATGCTGTAGTCTTCCTGGCACAAGCAGGTTTTATTCATAAGTAAGTCATCACGTCAAGAGAACATTTATTTTAAATGTCCACATTTTTGTAGAAAAGGATCAATATTAGTAGGGCAAGACCATGCATTTTTTTAGATTAACTGATACAGATGGAAAAAAAGGCTCAGGTGCCCAGTCCCTTCATCCAGGCTCAAAAAGAAGCAATAAACTACATGCTAAATACAGGTTAGAAACAACTAGTCTTACTTTAGCCTAGTTATACTAATTCAACAGCTTAAGAGAAAAGGGTTAAAGAAGGTTTATAAGCAACTAGCAGCAGTTTTTGGGTTGCCTACATCTATCACTTCCCTTAGAAGAACTTTTAAAGAAAGTATGTATGTTGTGACAACTGCTTTCCTATGAAAATTTTTGAAGAAATGCTGTGTAGCACTATCACTGTGCTAGAATATGCAATGTTAAAAAGTAGATGAGCATAATGTTTATTACCTAGTAAACTATTTAATTCCACAACACACATTCACCATAAACCCAGAAACAGTGCCTAATCTGAAACAAAAAAAAATCAGGGCAGAGACAACTATATGGCTCTCTGAACCAAAAGCAGAAGCAGTTAAATACCCTGCTTTTTGTTTGGTTTAACATTTATTCTGAGTAGGGAAATACTATTGTTTCGAAAAATACTGTAATATTAGCAGATCTTCAAGTTCCTGGGCTTTGTGAATCTGTTTAATTTTTAAATGAGAAAGATCTGTAAATGAAAGAAAGCAATGCATTTAACACTCATTTGTCTTTCAGCATTTTCTCTAAGTTGCATAGTTTTCACATATTAAGTCTAGTGCTAGTTCTACAAATCCTAGGGAAAAATAAAGCTTGAACAGAGACTGAATGTGTAAGGCCAAGAAAAGACTGAATGGCTTTACTGTGTCTTTGAGAAAACATCATATGAACTGCATGAATCAGTAATCAGCTTATGAAGAATGGAAATGTCAAACCCTAAAGGGCAGCATTTGGCATTGTCGTTTCCCCTTCCCTGAGGATTCGGCTGCTTTTCCTGAGCAATACATCCAACCGTATGCACATCCCTTTATTTGCACATCTGTGTTTATTTAGGAGTGTGTTGGGCAGAGTCCAGGCCGAGCAAAGGTGTCCTGGGCCAGGCACTGTGCCAGCATCCAGCAGCAGCCCTTGTCCCACAGGATTTATGACCTCGGTAAACTGGACCTTGGTTCTGCAGATGGAGAACTGAAGTACATGTGACTGAAATGTGCCAAAAATGGCTGAGGAAGCTTGTGAAGGACTGAACTCAACAGCTGTCAAGAAAAGAATGTAGGGCTTCAGACAGGACAGCATCCCCTAACTACTGCTTGCTTCCCTCTGGAGGGATCTGTATTTGACCCAGAAGATCTCGTTTGGTAAAAGCCCCAGTTACGAGGTCCCTGAGCAGCAGTGACAGCCACAAAGGCTGTGTCTGTGTTTGAGGGATGCAGGAAGATGGGCTGGTGATGTACCTGTCCCAGCAGTGCAGGCAGCCAAGGAAACCTCGTGCAGACTCTTGTTCTTCCCTGCTCCTGCAGCTTCTGCAACCTCTTCATGGCTAACTCCAGACAGCACAATTACAGTAAATGCTACAGTCTTGCCCTTTCTGGCACACTACAAGAGCTTTGCTTCTTAATGCAGAGACTTGTCACAGTCAAGAAAATTATCCAAAGCCCAAAAAAGACAGGAATTCAAGGTGAATTTATTAAAATCTGCAAATGCCCTGTGTGGACAGACTTACTCAGAATTACAGTGATGTTACTTCAGCGAATGTTAGTTCATTTTTGAAGTAAATTACACTCAACCAAATAAAGGACATTTTAATCAGTGCTGAGCTCTGCAGAGGGAAATGGACTACTTATTTCCTTTTGTAGAATGTATTTTTTTACTAAACTTACAGGAAGATTGGATTGGCTGTAGTGAACTCTTCAGCTAGAATTGACACCAATACTAGCCCCTGTACAATTAATATTTGTCAGTAAAAACACTGAGCGTTACAAGATCTTTTTTAATCCCATAGAAAAAAAGTTTTCTGGCTTTTGTGAGCGATACTCACTCTAGATAAACTAGAGTGAAACAGCTTGTACATAACTACATAGCATGAATTGCATCTTCTATTTACGCAGAATCAAGTCAGAAAGGTAAAGATAGAAAAATTTATTTTGATTGCATTGTAATTCAGCTTTTGTGAAGAATTCAGAAATATTCAGATGTATTCCAGTCTCAGATTTTATTTTCATTCTTCCCCTGAACAAAATCAAGTGAGAACATCTGGCTCAGGGTATGTGTGTATTGTTATTTTTTCTCTCTAAGTAAAATGTATTGTTCACAGGGGGATCAGAGATTTGGATTTTTGCTCAATCGTTTTTGGGCCGCCCCTTCTTTTAGCAAGGTTTGTTGGCTGGCTCTCCTTACAAGTCATCATTACAGGAAGCTAAGCAAAAATGAGGGAACAAAGTCAGACTTTGCTTGAAGTCTCTGGAACAAAGGTGCCTGATCCCACAACTTATTACCAAGGCAGAGATTCCATGCTGGCACTCCTATTCCATGCAACCACAGGCAGCAGGTGAGCCACAGGCACACCTCAAGCTGCAGAGCTGGAGCGGGCATTCACCGCAATTTGGGAAAAATGTGGGTTTTGCTGAGCAATTTCAGTGAAAGCTCACCAGGAGTCAATTCAATTGCCAAAAAAACTCCCACAGAATATTTACAAGGAAAATGAAGACAGTTAAACCTGTTTCCATTGCGGTGTCAAGATAACAAGCATATCACAGTGTTCTTTCAAAACACACTTCAGCGTGTGGTGTTATACAGAATGTGCTCACAGTTAGAAAATGCAGAATTAGCTACCTTTTGTTCACCAGTACCTCAGTTGTCTGGCTGGCAAATCTTGATAAAGAACCAACACAGAAACAGATAATGTCCCAGACCTCAGCAGTGAACTAAATACCAGCAAGGATAAAGTCCTGTGTCTCTTGATAAGGCTGCACCCACACCACAGGCAGCTGCCCTAGAGCCTGGTTGGCTCACACAACTGGGGATAGCACACACAACTTTTCTGTCAGGGCCGGTGGTTCAAAAGCAGCTCAGACCAAAGTGCTACAGTACTCACTCTCTCATGGCTGGGGTACAGTGATAAATTAGTCAATGGAAGCAGCAAATTCCTAATGTGTGACTTTTCATACCAGAAAATCACTGCTGCTGCCAGTGATTGCTCAGTGTGTTAAGACTTAGTAGAAGAGCCATGGGGAGGATGGGGCACTGCAGCCACCTGCTCCATCTCCTCTGTGCAGGAATACAGAAGCTTGGAGAACAATGTGGCATCCTTCAAATGCTTGCCCTGCTGAAATAAAAACCCACTGGAAGCATTGCAACTGCTGAACACTCTGCGAGGGCAGTGGCTTTGAATGAGAAATGTGCCCTGGAGAGTATGTACAAACACAGCCCCTCTACTTGCCCAGCAGCTGATCACTTCTGTCTCCCAAAGTGGCCAATCTTCCTGTGCACACTGCTGCCTGAGCCTATCACATTGAGCATGGGTGCTTAGCAAAACCATCAGCCATTCTTCTGGAAAATGGGGAAGGCTTTCCTAAGGTATGAGTTTCACGCCTTTCGGTCAATAATCCAGTAAGAGCAATTATTGCTGTTTTCATCTACTGCCTCCCCACTTAAACAGCATCAGGCTCTTCTGCCCTGGCAGAAAGCACTGGACTGGGCTGCTGTCAAGGAAGCCAACTCTGGACTACAGAACTCAGTCTCATATTTAATAACATACACATTTCACACATTAGACAAAACACCTACTGGGCAAGCCACTGTATGGTGCCAACCATACAGGATATTTCAATCAATGGGAAAATATGGGTCTCTTGTTAATCAGACATCACTAGTACAAAACCATATTAAAAAAATTAGAATAAAACACCCCAGTTTGTCTGCAGAGTCAAATGGTCCAAATGACTCAGGTGCTGCTTCAGGAACACCCCAACATGCAATACATTACAACTCTCAATAGACTCTTCCTCAGATACGTAGTAAGGGCAAACAAAGAGAAAACCAATTAATAAAAACATCTGCTAAGAATTACTCACCCCACCAAATCCTCTAAAACGCTGCAGGACATTGTTGTTGATGAAGCAGGACTGGGCAGGGTCACGCAGGGCTTGGTCCAGGAGATGGTCAATGAAGTAGATGCCCGGCTCGATGGTGAGCACCATGCCCTGCTCCAGGCAGCGGGCGGTGCGCAGGCTCCGCAGCCCCGGCAGGTCGATGCGCTCCACTCCCTGCAGGAGAGACACTCCGTTCTCTCAGACACAAAGGCAATCCATGGATGACCTTATATCAAGCCCTCCTATGCTGACTGCTCCATAAGACATACAAAATACAAAAAGTAATCATAAAGGACTGAAACTTAGCTATGCAATTACCTTCCTCCCATCAGTCCTCATTTAGCTTTCACACAGAGTGATGACCAGTTTTCAACTTAACATCCAAACTGTTTTTTGCACCACAGAAGTCTTGGCTTTGGATATGCTTGGTACTGTTACTCTCTACCTTGGGAGAAATACTGCACTACAAAGCAAAAATAATTACTTTCACTATTCCTTGCTCTACCCTCCCTCGCAAAGTATGGTATTGCAAGTGACATGCAAATCTTGAAATGCCCCTGCCACGTCATGGCTGAAGTAGCTGAACTATGCAGCAGAGAACAATTTCTCCATTCTCACTGAATGGTATTAAAATTAAACACTTTATGATCTTGATTCAGGAGCAATGAGTCTACACATGACCTCATAAAAGCAGCCCATTTAAACTAAACTTTTGTCAGATTCAGACTTTCAGGCAACATGGTGCTGATTGGTGTTATTAAAAGCTAAGTCAAAACAAGTCCTGACTAGCAAAACATTCTCTCTTCCCAAAAGCTGGTAAAATAAAGTGATATATGAGGACATGCTTAGTCAAGGAATTAGAAACACTGCAAAGACTAGTTCAGGATATTAATTTTCTTCCCCCAAATGTGCCAGGTATTGCAACATCAGAATAAATATATCTTGATCCCATTAGATTTTTGAAAATTCTTTGCAACTGTGGCAAAATTTCCCCAACAAATCATTGTAATGATCCATGAACAGCTAACAGGCCCACCAGGTTGCAGTCGTGCACGTACACTCTGCTCATTAAACCTTTTCTGCTTCAGCCAGTGAGTCAGAGGTTAACATGCCTGTGAGACCACGGTGGCATTTCCCTGGTCTCCATGTAGCTTTCCTGAATCTTGCTTCTGGCCAAAGCCACGGTACTTTCTCTTGACGGCAGAAGGGGCAGCTGCTGTCAGCATTACTATCAGCATAACTGGTATCACAAGATGAAACTTCCCCTTTCTCCCAGACAAAGCCCTGCCCAGCAGTACCCTCGGTGCTGGGGCACCATGTCCTGGCACAGCCAAGCCCCCAGTGCAGGGGGATGGAGGGAGGCCTGAGAACACCCTGCTCATTACCCACATTTTCATCTTACTGAATCATTCCCTTTTCAGAGTGGATACAGCCCTGCAGTACTGTTTGCTCTTGAGCACCACTTTCAGTTCAGAGAAAGCCTATTTTACAGAAATACTGTTTTGCTGCAGCTCCTCCCCAGTGTTTGCTTTATTCTCACTGGTCACCCAAGCAATGCTGGGATTGCTTTTCTTCCCTTTGCAGAGCTTTTTCTGTTTCAATGCACAACATCTTGCACCAGCCAAGATTTCCAGAGCTAACCAGCCTGGACATTTGGATGTAGGTTTGCCCATTTTTGACTGTGTATTCAGTATGTTTTATGTCATGTTTGATTTGGACTTTGCAGAGCACTATATTACATCAAAATAAGAAAACATGGTTTTGTTTTACTGAGCCTAGGAAACAAGAATATTGTGATACTAAGCAAGGCATTTTGAATTTGTATTCTTATCAAAACTCAAAGAAAATCAATATATTTCTAAACTTGAAACAATAACTGCACTGAAATGGAGCCATTTTTCTCTCATACTGCCCCTTGGGGTTTGACATTTCACACATTCATTGTAACGCATAAAGGAAATGAGGGCATCCAATCTTGTGGATTAATCTCTCCATGAGCTGTAAACAATTAGATTAGTGTCTGGACCTTTTGGTGCCCCACCAACTATCGGCTACTTTACAACAAACAACCCATATTTGGCTTTTAAGTACACTTCTCAATTCTACTTGTAAATGCCTTTTCTGAGGCAGTCAATTCAAGACAGATGCTAGGAAGACAAATGTGCAGTAGGAAAACAATGGCAAACATCCTCTGAAGGCAGGCCTGGCACAGCGTCCATATTTTTTTGCCTTTTCTTAAAAGAAATTGCGTTTAACATCAGGTGTGACAATAAAGCCTCGGTGGCCCACTTTATTTATCTCTGTACAGCTGCTAAAGCAATGGTAGGCATTTTGTCTAGACTGTTTGCAGTCTGATCCTACTTTTAGTACTTCCTTCAAGAAGTTAGCAGCAACTCAGCAACAAGACCCAGGATCCACATTAGGAAATGTCTCTCAGCAATGCAGGAAAACTCCCTGAGGCACCTGAATACTGCTGCTCATCAAAAAGTAAAATTTTAACTTCTCTGGAAGGAATATGCAAAGTCTTTTTAATATTGCCCCTGTCCTATCTCAGTCCTGAGTTGTGCTGGCTCTTGGTTTCATCTCTAGGTCTTTGGATTCTGCAGGTACTGATGCAGCTACAGCCCTACCATGAAAGCACCTCTAGTGGGCCTTCAGAGAAAGGGTAACACTGCTCAGCTTTTCCTGTAAAGGAAACAGAGCAGTAGTGGGTGGCCTTGCTCCTTTTAACAGAGACTAGCAAGGTGTTGTTCACCCAGAGATGAGTGAAATGGATGAAGAGAGATAGGTTCTGGCTATGGCATGTATGTGGCCACTCACACTCTGACCCAAGTACAGCCCCAATCCAATTTGCTGTGAGGCTGAAGGATGAAATGAGCAGGTACAGGAAATAAGCAGAGAGGGGCCAGTGACCAAGCTGGGTAGATGACAAAATCCCTTCTTTTGAGAATAGTGCTGGATTAAAACATACATCAGACTATGGCTTCAGCATCCCAAGTGAGATCTGATCTCTGGGCACTCATGACCATCTCGGTAGCCACCACACCTATCAGGTCCAGGGGCTGACAGCTCTCGGTCTGCTCTGGTTGTTTATGAAAAGTAGGTCAAACTGAGGATTTTTTTTTAATGACTGAAACACCACAATCCCCAAACAGAAGATGACAGGTCTGAAACAAGACCTGCCATTTTCCATCAAGGCAAACTCTAATGGGAGCAAAGCCTGACAGGGAAACCTTGCACTGTCACCCATCAGTATGAATCTTCAGCCATTAATGGATTTCCTTCTTAGCAACGAGGAAACTTCCCTACATCTCGCAGCTAAACAACACAAGCTTTGTTTTCAACAATGACCATGATGTTGTTTTGCAGTCAGATGAAATGAAAAGTAAAACTGTGAGTGCTGATACAGCGTCTGTATGGGTACCTGTTTCTATCATTTTACCATTATATCCTGGAGGCCTGGCTACTGTGCAGGACCCTTGTCACACTCAGTGCTGCACAGAGAGAAAGTACAAGATTGTAATTTGCCCCCCAAAAGTGTACAGAATAGTCTAGAAAATATTAATGCCAAGGCATCTAAAAAGAAACTTGCAGTTATGTTCTATGAAAATTACTTTTTGAATAACTGTTTATTCTCCTGTATATTGCAACAACAGATTATATCTGAAATTGTTTTCTAAGACTGACTTTATTTGGAGGTTCTGCTTACATTTTAAAATTGAGACACTCCTCCCCCAGTAAGCACAGATGTATGACACTGTCATTTGTGACTGTACTCCTGCCAAGAACATTGGATTTCAATTAATGGTTCATCTAAGGTAACAAAAACCAGCGTGTCTAGGCAATAAGGACTGTCAAGGGAACAAGAGAATTATTACGTAAACTGATTTTATTACTATGTAAGCAAAATAAAAGTTCAAATTAAGTGTACAGTAATATAAAATATTACTATTTTTGGAATAAGCAGGGAATTAAGAAGTATGCTAATCTGCCTATTTCCCAGAAAAGGGCTGTGGAAGACTAGAATTTGCAATATCCTCAGAATACCTCAGTATAATTATGAACGACTGCTTGCTCCTAAGCAACTCAATGGCTAATATGTTGCATTTTCCATGGAAGAGCTGCAATGTATGTATTATGCTGCATCTTGTTCCACAGGCACCGTCTACCGGGCAAAGCAATCAGAAGCAGAGTGAGCTCTAGGCTCACTTGGGCTTGATCCCGGATTTATCTTTGGATCAGGACAGAAGAAAACCACAGGTGATATTGTTGTGCTGGCTGGTCCTCACCCACGAGGCCATGGCAGTAGTTAGAGATGCACAAGTACAGAGAGATGCAAGGGCACCCTCCCCACCAAAACCAAGGGCTGCAAGTTAGCATCACCCCAAAGTTTCTTCAAGCCAGCAATGGCAACAAACCCCAGCCACAGCATGGAACACCTAAGCTACTCATAACTGCAAATACTGAACCACAGTAAAGGACTCATTAGTGACACAATCTAGTTTCATGTACTCTTTTTCAGTTAAATCATCACAGAACTTTTTGGAGCCTGACAGACTGTCCCAGTTGGAACACATCCAGTACAGTGAAGTCCTAACACTTTACCAAGCTAAGTGAAATCAAGTATTTAAATTAATCAGAATACTAACATTATATTTAGATAATATGAAATGAGCACCGAAGTGAAATCTCAGCTCTTCTACTCTTCCCTATTCTCCCACTGCATATACCCATCTTCTAATTAGCTCATTTAATGTAAAAAGAACAGAGCTCTATGCAGCTAAAAAAATAAAAATCTTGAATTCCATTTCACTTGTCTCCTGGTCCCTTCTCTCTAAGCCCTTGTTTCACTTGTTGAGTGTTACTAATCAAGATTAGTTTATTCAATCTATCCTGCTTTCCCACAGCAGCCTGAGCTGCCTATAGTCAGCTGAAGGAACTGCTGTTAGTCCTGCCTTCGAAATCAGCAGCAGGTTACAGGAGAATATGCCCCAAGCACCACATATCACTCCTGGCATTTGCAAATCAAAGCTTCCACTTCTGCAGAATGTAATTACTAGCTGGAGCTTTTGGGACACAGCTCAAAGCTAATATTGGAGCAATAGAGGACACAGGATGTTTAACTGGCTCTTTTACTTGAAGTGTTTTCTTCTTTTTCTGAGTATTAACTGTGGGATTAGGTTTAAGTTACCTAATAATTTTCCTGTTATTGCACGGAATGAAGAAAAATAATCTGCCACTTATTTGAGGCACTGCTGCCTGATGATTCCACTGGAGCTGATTTTCAATCCATCATTACAGTGATCCTCTGACATTACCAAGCTTCAGTGCTATTATAATGGAAATAATAAAACATATGGACTATATTTTTTCTCTTTTCTTAAAACCTAAGTTTGAGAAAAAATGAGATAGCAAATAGTAAAAATTCTCAAGTTGACAACTAAAGCATTAACCTGGAAGATGAGGAAAACATTTAGAAGAAATTTGTAAGAATTTTATAATAAATGAGATAAAGAATTTCAAAAGCTACTAACAACACTGTTTTAGAATGAAACCAATGACAAGCACCATTTAAAATCTAATGAACAGGTTTCTTGTGACACACAGAAAACAGACACAGGCAATAGTCTTAAATGAAATGACTTTTTCTTTTGTGATCTTTGGATACCATTAGTGAAAACTGGATAGCAAAACTCCTAAAGTATATCAATGATACCTTACATTTTTCATGTAATTGAAAGCAGAACTCTACTGTTTTGGTTTTTCACTCCTACTGCACCAAGAATGAATTGTTCAAAAACACACAAGCTCCATTAGCTGCTGCTAGAATTTCAGAAATATTTGGACAATAAATATTCAGATAAAAGCTGTTAGCACACAAAGTCTTTTGCAACAAACTTCAATAAGTCAAAAACCATAAGCAAGTATCTCCATAAAAAAAAAAATTACACAGAACTAGTGAAACCCAAACCAAACAACTGAAAATCCCACATCCATAACACTTTCTTTCTCAGTGGAGGAGGGGAACTCTGTGGTATGACAAGGCACGTCTGCATCATGGCACTGCACTGACACAGCACCTGAGCCTTCCTTCCTCTTCTGCCTCTCCTCATGTCCTCAGTTTCCATGAACACCCAAACTCAGCATCTGTCCTCACAGGGAAAAGCTGCTGGGAACTGATCACAATTTTTCTGAACACAAGATACTACATCAGAGTGAGAAGATCTGTTAGCCTAACTTTGGGAGGGGTTTAAACACCAAAGAAGAATCCTAGGCTGACTCTGGGAGGGGTTTAAATGCCACAGAATAATCCTAGTCTGTGAAAAACTCTCCTGGTTGGTGTTTGATCCAGCAGGTAACAATAAGCACCATGGATTTCAGTGCTGCTCTGCATGGAAATGCAGTTTTCACTCATCTGTTTCCTTCAGACGCTGTATGTATGTTTTCACTATGTAGGAATTCAGAGAATTAAAAAAAAAGAAAAAAAAATATTCAAGTGAATCCCATGAAGCAGAAGCAGCAGCTTTTTTCTCCTAATCTTTTCTTAAGGTGTATAATCACTTGCAAGAACAAAACCAAAAGTTAAAAGCCATGAAAAGCCCTTTTAGTCTTTGCTCACCTAAGTGCTTTCCATACAGGTTGTTTCATGTTTGCAGGTCCTTGGTATACAAAGCTGGAGCAAGGCTTTGCAAGGTTATGGCAAACGAAGCAATTTGCATCACTGGGGCCCTACATAACACCTTTAGGCTTCTTGGTAAATTCATCCTCTGATTCTTAAAGGAAAAAACATTAATGCATCATTTGCAATGCTAACCACAAAAAAAAAAAAAAAAAATCTGCTTCAGCATAAAGTAGGATACATAAGGAAAATAGTTTTTGCCAGAACAAGCTTATTACTGTATTCTCCAGTACATTTGGTGACTTAAAGTCCCAGTCAGTCATCTGGGATCTTGGGAGCGAGCTTCCTGTTGAAGCCAGACATAGCTTGTGCACAGCAGAGATGTTCCGCAAGCATGTATGGTGATGGAAGGGCCTGGATAACTACTAAACAAACCTCTAAATCTAATTTGTGACGTAGAATAGCAACAAAAGGATCAGCTTTTCATGAGAATTGAATTAAAAATTCAAACTAAGTGAAATCTTATGATTTTAAAAAACAAAATGAAAGTAAACTCTTAATTCATAAGATGCTAAAATCACAGTAGTTATTAACCTAACTTAAATTAACTGGCTTATTATTATAGAATGTCATCAAATGTACTTAACACTCTTTAGAGCCTTACAGTCAATTAATATAGAATGAAATTGAATCAACTCAAGCATCTAGAGACACAGAACCTAGATTTAAATGAAAACTTTAGCTTCATCTACCTCAGGGTCTGAAAATTTGGGACTGCCTACCACATTTTCTTCATTGCAACAGGCACAAACCCTTGTTTATATCCATATCAAATTTACCCAGAAAGAACTGAAAGAATGTGAGAAAACCATCTCCATGATTAAATTTTACAGCAGAAGCTAAGCCCAGTGGGGTTTTCACCCTTTGAAGCGAGCTCTGTCTGACTGAGGGCCAGATTTTCTGAAGTGATTAGTACCACTGGGGCTGAATTTTCAGAACTGCTTGAGCTGCAGTCAGACCCTCAGAAGAAACAGACGGATTTTCAAAGCAGCACTTGACACTCGGTTTCCCACGAGGAAAACTGCGGTGCACGGCAGGAGACACGGCTCCCCAGGGAGCTCCTGACTGCTCAGTACTCCTGAAAACCAGCACCTTCACTTGCATATTTCAATGAGAAACACCAGTGGTTACACTACTGTGAACAATGTCCTAAAATAAAGTTGCCAAGACACATTTATTGCTGGCCAAAACCAATTATTCTTTATCACAGCAAAAAATAGGAAGGGAAATGTTACATTTTCTAATATCACAGAGTATACTTTGCAGCAAATCTGCAAGCATTTACAACGTTTGTCAAAGAAGAAGAAAGTGCTTGTTCAATGCTGCATGTGAAAGAAGCTTACTGGAAAATCTGAAAACTTATTATTGCCAATTTTGAAAAAAGAAATCTTTGGCTACCAATGAATAACTAATCTAAGCTAACAATGTCTGGAAATAGTTTTTTTGGAACACACAAAACTTTGTGATGGATAAAAATTAGGAAATTAACGTTTATTGTATTATTTCAAATGTAACTGTTTACACTTGAGGAAAAATAATGGAATAATGTCCACTTGGAAAGTTTTTATTTTTAAAAATCGTTTGTAATACTCCCAGAAATTCCCTCGGCCAAAAGCAAAGAAGTTGCTTTTTGACCAGCTAGAAAAAAGAGCATGATACCACAGGCATGGGCTCAGTGTACAATAAACACCAAAATGGCTTTATAAAATTCCTTGTGAAGATCTTGCTAGCTGGTAAACATTTAAAACGCACCACAAATCACTCCAGAGCATACTAGATGTCTTCAAAACGCGTTTTTTCATGAAACTGTGAGGCAAGCCTTCTCCCACTTCATACAGACACGTCTCAAACTTGCAGAAAAGGTGCCCAGTTGCTCATGTTTAGATTAACTTGGGCAAAACCACATCCCCTGCAGCCTTTCACAGCTCCCCTGCGATGGGCAGGAACCAGGCCTCCCATGAGGGCTTCAAGCCCAGGGAAGCCTGATAGAAGTCCAGCTCCCTAACAGGCTCCTGGTGTGTCCTTCCCAACACTGGGAGCTCCCACGCCCAGGAACCTCACCCTAGTCAAAGGGTCTCCTGCTTTGGGTCTGAGAGAAGTGAGGGGTCCACCACAGGTGAAGTTAATGCTGCACAGGGAGTTTAAAAGGTCTGCTCTTCTGCAGAACCCGGAATTCACAATTTTTGAAACTAAGGTGATGCCATACACCCAACTATGTGCACTTTTATGTGCAAATACAGAACATTAGCTATTTGTTCGTGAGCTTTCATACATGCTTCCTCCATATTCAAGAAATTTGCTGTTTGAAAGTAAATTAGCCATGCAAACATTCTTCATGTAAGAATGCAGTTGCATGCCAACACGAACAAATAATTTTAATATTTGTAGGTATAAAACTCTGCATAGAGCTCTGGCATTTTTACACACAGTAAGTATGAAACTGGAGAGCAATTTGACAATACATTCCCTATATCCATTTTTATCTTTAACAGGCTGCTCTTTCAAAACTGTGAATAGATCAGTTTGCTTTCAAAAAATGACCCCTAAATTATACAATATACCATATAATAACAATTATAAATTCAGTCATATGAAAATAAAAATGACATTTAAAAAATGGTTCTGTAGCTCATATGTCACACTACTGAAATCTGCTGAGACATGGAAGGTGTACAGGGTCCACTGCTCCTGACTCACACAAAATCAGTTTTAGAAATCTCCCTTGACAGTGAGGTACTTTCTCTAACCTCAAAGAA
The DNA here is from genome assembly GCA_013397935.1 of Dasyornis broadbenti. Taxonomy (NCBI): domain Eukaryota; kingdom Metazoa; phylum Chordata; class Aves; order Passeriformes; family Dasyornithidae; genus Dasyornis; species Dasyornis broadbenti. The sequence continues at coordinate 81,330 of VZRN01003160.1, read as the reverse complement.
TACAGTTCAAGAAGGGTACTTTGCACTCTCAGAAATCTTCTCACTTGTTCCTAAAATTTAGTTATCTCTTTACCCTACCAAGTCTTGAACACATGCTCCTGTTTTTTAAGTCCACCAAATTCAGAGAGGTTATTCACAACACAAGTGAAAACAATCTAAGCAAAGGCATGCAACATCAGGGTCCTGGGTTTTAAAGTTTATGAACTCTCCAAGTAATCACAGTCCTTGTGCTTTGCTGAATGTCTCTGATCACAGTCATGAATCACCAAATTAATTCAAGGAAAAAGACAATCATTCTGTGTTTTCTGCAGAAACTCAGAATACAAGAGGTAACGCTTTCACATTTGCAAGGACTGGAAGACTTGATGGACTTTTTTCTTTCTGCTCTCATTCCAAGACAATACATCTACACTGATGCTCATGCTGATGCTGGATATCAAAGTGCAAGACAGGGCTATGATTCAGCTTGTTTTCATATGACACAGTCACTGGCATTTACTGTCCAGGTGCAGCAATGGGCTCCTGTAGCTGCCTCACATCTGGAATGGAGCAGGTGAATCTTGCCAATACAGGACTCAGGTAGACTGAGATGCTCTGCCACAGCACAGGGTGTTACAGCAGTGACTCATGGAGGAACAACACAATGTATGTAGAAATTGAAGACTAAGAATGCCCAAAGGGTGCCATCAGTTGACTTCTCCCCATAAACAATTTATGTTTCAATGAACTAACAGATTTCCTTAAGAGTAAGCTGCATAAAAGACCATCTCTAAAACAAAGGAGACACTTAAAAGCACATCTGCTCTACCTCTGAGAAGATGCAATTGGGTAATCACACATAAAGTATGAGCAATGCTGATTGAATCGAGCAGGTTAATCCGCAAGGGAGTTGAGAATGGACTAACACTAACCTCTGGGTAGCCTCCAACGTCATGCACATCGATTCCAAGTAGATGTCCAAGTCCGTGTGGCATAAATATTGCACCCAGATGAACCTTCACCATGTCATCTACATTGCCTTTCAGAATGCCAATTCTGGTCAGCTCCTCCAGATGGACTCTGTCAGCCAGACGGTGCATATCAGGCCAGGCGACCCCTTAAAGAGCAGAAACAGGCAGCTGAGTTAACTATTGCTAAGAGGTTTTTAACAACAACTTTCAAAAAACAGATGTAACACATATGCCCTTTGTTTATATAAAAAACAAAGGTGGAAAGGGCAACTACATGTCCACAAAAACACTTCCAATAAGACAAAACTACTTTAACATGCCTGTGAAGTACAGAAAACTACAAACAAGAGAAACAGCAGCACCTTACAATCCAGACCCATATGAAAAGATGTTAATACAATGTATCTAAGCATGTCTATGCAATCTCCTATGTCAACTGTAGATTTCAGCTATTTAAAATGCAGAGCATAGAATATTACTATCCTATTATTTTCAAGAATGATCATACCCATTTAGAACATCTGACATGGACAATACTTTTCTATGTACGCTGAAGATTTAAAGCCTACATCTTTTTGGCAAAGACACTCTCCAGAAATTAATGATTCCCTTGTGTTAATGGGGTGTGTAAAGTACAACTCCTCTAATACACGTACTAAAACAGCATTACAAAATACTGTTATTTGACTAGAGACAGAGCGCCAGGATATATTAGATTGCTATTATTTTGGTATAGGATACATTTTTGTTTGACAAACTGCTGGAGAGAGGAGGGAGGAAGAAAGCAGTTCTTTTGTTAGTAACAAAGTACTGTCTTAATTAGTTCACTATGGCTTTGAGTCATCATCAACAGAGCAGCAGTTACAGAGTCAAGACAACTAGGGCTAAGGTACAGTAGAAGAATATTTTCCTTGTTTAATTTTGGCATGATTAAACAAACAAGAAATGAGCAATTTTTAAGGCCAAACTCGCATCAAGTTTCATTTGCTTTAATCCAGTTAAATGTGCAGCTCTAGGGTCTTGTGAACACAAATGTCATATCTTAATTACATTAGCACTTTTTGCTGAAAGTACTGAGGCTTCAAAGACTGAAATAAAATTATCCTATGGGAGTGCTTGAATAAAATTCAGCTGTCTTTCATGCCTCTGCTAAAGATCAGAATCAAACTGAGCAGCAAGTGGCTGCTCTGTCCTGCACACCACCCACTCACAAACAGATGCACCTTTACACTCGGTTAGCACTGGCAGGGAAACAGCTCAGTGTGTAATCAGTGAGCAAGAGCCTCCTTTCCCATCAGATCACTCAGGGATCCAACCTGCAGCCTGCTGCATGGCAAGTTTGTGCCTGCCAAGCAAGGCCACAAGAGAGAGGACAGGCACCTATAAACCCTCAGTTGCTGCTCACAAAAGCCAACAGTGCCCAAATGAGTGGTGCTCAACCACAAAACGTGGGCAGCCTTCCTGCTCAAAATGTTTCCCTTACAGAAACACTGATACATTAGATACATTGTATTACAGTAGGTTTCCCTACTTTAAAAAGGAATTTGGATTTTTCATGCAGTAAGAACCAATACAACTATAACCAGTTGTTTTTTGACAACTGTTCAACATATTCTATAATTATTCATCTTTCAGTATATTGATTGTATTGCAATTTTCACTTCTCTAGATTCACCTGTGTTTCACAGCTCTCTCACAAGAGGCTCCATTCTATTGTATGATAAATTGAAATGACTACAATCCATCGCATCAATATTACACATATCATACTAGAAGTGTTACTGAATCACAGTTGCTTTCCTGTTTATTTTATAGTTGTGGGAATACAGAATTGCTATGTCTAAGTTGAGGTTCAGCTTCTGCAGTTTGCAGCTAACTCCAACTACTCTAAAAGTCTTCCATCTTCTTTCTGCGGACACTAGATGTTCTTTCAAGATCTCTCCCATGATTTCTTAGCTCAGTACTACTACAAGCCACCTATTTTCATCCCTATGTAACATCTGACCCTGGCCAACTATTTGAAGCCTCACTCTCTCTTGTTATAAATGAAGGTCAGAACTGTAAGGCTGGAAGACAAAACACAACCATATCCTGGATGCTCTAGATAAAGCTAAGATGAGCTGTCTGAGAGAAGTGGAGCTGAGGTATCTGTTGTTTGCAGCTCAGCTTCCCTCTGCAGTTCTGCTGGTACTGTTGGGCTCAATCTAAACCCACAGAGTCCAATTAAAGAGACACAGTCACCTTTATCAAACTAAGGAAGAGATACAAAAGGAGATACAAATATCAAACTGATCAGAAATAAAAACATGAAAACCACATACCCATTTGTCTGCAGAAGTTTAACAGAGCAAATTAATGATACTATTGCCCTAACTGAAAAGACTGCCATGGTTGTAAATCCTGGGTATTTCCGGGCACTGAGCAAATCCATTGGAATTTCTTCTTCCCTCATCCCCACCTTTTTCTTTTTCTCTCATTGACATAAAGTGCAACTATTTCTCCTCTCCTTCTGCCCAGGGCACTTGATTCTCCATCTGTTTTGCTTTTTATTAATCTTATCTGTTTTGTTAGAGACTGAGGACAATAAAAAGCTCTACTGTGAAATATATAATGAGGCTGGATGGAAAATCTGCAGCTTTGGGCTCTCTCTTGGAACTAGGGCAGTGCTTCAGACAGAGCACAGCAAAATTACTCTGGACCACTCTCTTATCATCTAGCCAGTGGCACAGGCACTGCTAGAGGTATGAAATATGTCTCTCCCACATGCTGCAGGCACAGCAGACAGCACTGGGGCAGCTCTGAGTGGAGAGAAATTAGGCTTCTGCTGGATGCACCCTGCTAAATAATACAAATCTTGGTTTACAAATAAATAGGTATTCAAATGGTCTTAATTAAAAAGCAAAGTATTTATCGATAGATTGCACTTTCTATTCTATCATCACATGTCACACTTTATTCTATTATGACTATTGGGTGGTGGCATTAGGCCACCCCCCTCCAAGACACTTAACCTACAAGCCCTGGATAAAACACTCCTATACAGAAAATTAATTGTGTGCTAAGACAAAATAAAAGTATATTTTGAACCGACTAGAGACAGTGAATTAAGTGGAGTGACTTGTCTGGTCTTCACTTAAAAAATGGTGATATACTTGTCTTGTTTGATATGAGAGGATTCCCATCATGCTAGGAATAAACTTTAATAACAAGGTTCAAACAGATTTCTATCCCTTTTTTTAAAATAGGTAATTTGACAAAGAAAGAGGATCTAAATGCAAATCTTCAAACACTTCTAACTACCCTTATAATATTGAAAACATTAATTTTGTGAAGAGGAAGAACTATTTTACAGTACTAAGGCAATTACTTGAAAATATAAAAAAAATTCCCCTGAAAAAGGGAACAACCATAATTCAAGGAAGATCTCTTTGTCCATTTTATACAAAAGTATATTCATATGTTGTATACATTTATTATAGAGTAAACATAAATATATTACGCTTTAAAGTTATGTTAAAACTAAAATTGTATTAGTTTTATCTGGCAATTGAAATCTTTATAATACAATGGCCTGTGCAAGCCCAGCTGTCTCTGGGACTGACTGGCATGCCTGCACTCAAGTGCCTTTTAGTTAACTAGTAAGTATACTTAAAGAGCAGAAGTCTTTAAATTCTGCTAACCTAATTTTACTTTGTAGATACTGAACTTCCAATAAATGCAAAAAGCAAAGAAAGGAGGAAAAATTAAATATCAGAGTTGATAGCTTCATCAAGTTGATAACTTGATTAGGAAGCCATGAACAGAATTTTTTGGTATTCTCACGATGTGCAACTCAACAATCTGGACATACCAAAAGGACCTGCAGCGAGAACATGTGAGTCCCTCTGTTAAAGCCCAGAGATATCTATATTCGGCTCAGATGTCTGTGACACATCTATGTGTGGATAGCTTTAGCACGTTAAAAAAAACAATAAAGAGGAGTCTGTGTGGGCAGCCAGGGAACAATCTGCCCAACTGATTGCAGACTTGCAGATGTGAAGAAAAAGAACACTAGCTAAACAGTGCTGAATGAACAATATTTTGTACAAAGAATCCTTAATTGATGGAGGCTACTTAATGTTCAGCCACTTCAGCTTTTGGATTATTGGGGCTCTGGTGGAGAGCTCTGTACCCTGCTGCAAGCTGAAAGCAGAAGTCAAACACCATATTAGCAACTCTTGTAGGGAGAAAAAGCAGTTAAAAACCAACAAAACCCCAAAACAACTTCCATGCAAGTGCCTCTACCATCAGTTGTGTGAATTACTTCAGTGGCTGACTGTTCTGTGACATGGACTGGCACTAACCTCCCACCACCAATCACTCACTAGGATGTTTTACTCATGTATTATTCAGGACTATTATTTTTAAGCTTTGGTGAAGTTTATCATAGTTGCAGGCATGCTTTTTGTGTAAAAACTTTTATGATAGTTGCAGATGTGGTTTTTGTGTAGAAAAGGTTAGTTCTGTTATTATCTTTAAGCCAATTTATAAACCAATTATAGTCCAGTGACAGAGGAGGTTTAAAAAGCCAGACTAGAGGGTCCTTGGACTTTGACAGCTTGTACCGAAATGCGTCTGTACTCAGGAAAATCTGCTGATGAGGTGTCTGCTCCCTTCTTAATTCTCTGCCAAATGAGACACTGGGTAATACAGGTCACTGAACCAGCAACTGGCTCCCCAGGAAAGCTCAGTTCCCAAGGCTCATTAGGCAGTGATTGTTACCTGCCACGCGGCACGTGCTTAGGAGAGAGGTCAGGTCAAAACCCACCTTTACAGCAACCAAAGCACTTGAGATTCCTCGAGATACAGCGTGAATGAACTACACAGTAGCAACCAGACACTGGAGATGTCCGATAATGAAATAAAACAGATAATGGATTAATTAAACAACAAAAAAGTAGGGAGGTTATTAGTTTTCAGAAACCATGCAAACAGGATAGCAGAGGTTTGCAAGTGTGTGAGGTACCACTTTAAAATGGCAAACTTAATGCATTGTTTGCCAAAAGATTTTTTTTTAAATGCATCCCCATAAAGCTAAATATTATCTGGTACTCTTAGATATTACTTAAGTATTACATAATCTTACAAAAAAAAACAAACGAGTATGGCAAGGTTGGAGCAACTTCTCCCCAAATTGTCCTAAAGTTAAGTGAAAAAAAGGAAAAAAAATAAAATTAATATTATTTTACTTCCTTGAAAATATTTCCTCTCTGATTATCTGTTTGCCAAAATCCACAAAATTTCAGATAAAACACCAGGTTTAAGGACTCTGGAACATCATATAAAGATCTCTACAATAATCTGTGACCTCTTTGACCACAGTACAAATGGAGGAGATATTTATACCCTCTTTGCCTCCCCCAAAAAGAAAGAAATGCTTCTGGTGAAACCAGAAGTCAAAAGCATTCCTATCTTTTGATGAACATACCATAACTTTTTAAACAGTAGAATTAAAAAGATGAGTTGGTATAACACATCACACTACAAATTGTTCTTCAGTTGCTGTTAACTGACTGGTATTTTCATTCCAGTGATTATTATCTGATGTTTTTTAGAAGTCATTTGAGAATATAAAGTAGAAGAAGCACACAAAAATAATTTAGAATTACTGTGTGGTATTTAGCCACTTTGGTCAGAAGGTACTCTGAAAAGGCCTAACAGGATTTTTTTGGCCACTACTTAGGGTACTTTGTGGTTGTAATGTGACAATGATTAAACCACAAACAATTTAACAGAGATTTTTTTTTTGTTCTTGTAGGGTGGGGGTTTTTTACCAGCATAGATGTCACAATCTTACAAAAAAAAAAAAAAAAAAAGNGTATGGCAAGGTTGTAGCAACTTCTCCCCAAATTGTGCTAAGGTTAAGTTACATTTAACTTCTGAGTGTCCACAGCCAAGGGCAAAAGGCCCAATGCTCCCTGGCAGTGCCATTGAAATGTAGACAGAACACGCAATTCCAGACCAGTCAGTAACCCACTGGAACAGATTAAAGTCTGCCAACTGGCAGAGACCATATCACACATAAAACAATAGGTCTTTAAAAATTCCAATCAGACCCAGTTTAAAAAACAAACCAAAACATAATTTAAATACTAAAAGCAATTTTCTTTTCCGTCTTCATTTGAGTGCTAGAGAAACAGCTGTTGTATTTGTGATTTTCATGCTTTCTTTTTGGCCCATTACATAAAATACTCAGTAGTTGCTCCGTTTTTGAACTTGGCGTCTTGCAGCACCAGGTAAAGCAACTCTGCCATGGAGCACAACCCCCAAATGCTGTACTCTAACACTGGCAATGTTTGGGCAACAGTGAAGCTGTTCAAAGCTTCATACACTGTGTAGATGATTACATGGCTCATGGGGTAAGCATTAGATGGCTACATGGATGCCTAATTCAGGGATGCAATCTTAGACTGTATATTAGAGCTGTGGCATGGCTGCAACTGGCTGCTATATGATGAGAAGAGCCTGTTAATCTTCCCAGCCCAAAAGGGAATTTGCTGCTGTGTCTTGCAAATACCCACAGCTCTGACTGCAGGCATAACTAGATCTAACCCTGCCCTGTGCCTTGAGTCCCAGTGCCACAGTGCCAAACCAGGATGGACTCCTTCAACAGCCATCACTTTATTCCCCAGCAAGATGCACCTGCCTTACAGGAGTGCGAGTTACTGGAGGAAAACAGAAATTAGTCCTCATCATCTCTGAAATTTGGACTTCTTCAAAAGTCTGAACAGCATTGTACTATTCAGCTGTACTGTGACATTCTTTTTGCATCAGTATGATGGAGGCTTTCAGCAATAAGTCTATCCTCACAATTATAAACCCTGCACAAGATGAGCTGCCACACATCAGAAGCAACATGAGGATAACATTCTGCCATGCAGAAACACTAAGAAAAGCAATACAAATAGATGCAGATGTGGAGCAACAGGAAGGATTTTTTCCGTGTCTGGATGCACCACTGGGATTGAGCAGTGCTGGCAGACACTATGGATTTTACTGCACGTTCCTTCCAAATAGGTGCATGATGAAGAGGAAAAAGAATGACGGAATAAAAGAAGTGCTTGGACAGAGTGATTGTGGTGTGGAAAGTTATGAATCCTTGAAGCTCAGAAAAGACACTGTTTAGATAAGACTCAGGGCAAACAGCATAATGTATGTCTAGCAGGTTTGCACCCTGACAGCTACAGCTGATGCAGTGTCAAGATTGAAGGACTTGCGAACTTTGTACATCAGCTCAAATTACAATGTATAACAAGCACAATTCCTGAACACTGTGCTGGGAGAAAATCAGTGCAGGTACTAAAAATCAGACAAGCTTATTACCTCAAAGCCATTATTAAAACCAGAATTGTACAACGTTACAATATATGGCATGTTACAATTAGAAAAAATTATTTTAAAAAATAGCCTTAAACCAAAACCCATCCACTTTGAAGAATCCCTGAAAGTAGTGAAAAAAATCCACATGTTAAGCCAAGTTGGAAAGCTGCAGGTTTGCCCCTGAACATGGCAGCTCCTGTAGACCCTGCTCAAGTATCTTGAGATAAGAGGCACTTCAGGGCAGAAAGGCCCAACAGTTTTAAAGTGTCTGTTTTTATACCCTTGACAGTAACTCAGTTGTTATTTTAGGCCTCTGAATGCTGCAGAGGTCACTCTCTGTGGGGCAGCTCCCACGTGTCCATCACAGTGGGAAGAGCAGCTCCCAGGTTTGCAGTCAGAGATCTTGCATTTCAACAGATTGCTGCTTTCACAGAGGGTCTACAGGATCTACTGAAAGTTGGCAGAAAATACTGGCTTTTCTTTCACCTCTTGCCATAGGTTACTGCTGTGCTGGACAAGGTTAGGTTACATGACCAACAATGAGAGTTCCAGTAATCAATGACATCATTTTTATTTAATATCTTGAAAGAATCAAAAAATTAAACTTTATTGTCAATATTGTCTATGTATCATTTAGTGCCTTCTGCTTTTATTTCCTAAGTAGCAGCAATGCCTTAACCATTTCTACTGACAAAACCAGAATTAATGTACCACAGCAAGTTATACTACTTTTGCTGGGTCCATCCCAGAGAGTCAGTATTCAACTTACTGATGAACATAAAGCAAAAAAGTACAGCCAACTCCATTCAAAAGAGAAGAGAGAGAGCAGACTACAAACAGCTTTTAAAAACATACATTGACAAGATTTACTTTCCAAGCTATCTTTCAACACAACAACACATTCTGAACTGCAAGGGGGGAAAAAATAATACTGCAGTGTCATTCACCAAGATTTGTGAATCTCAAGTACTGGTTACAACATGCCCTAAAAGCATTTGTTCTTCAGAGGAGCTGACATAAAATCTTCAACTTCTGTCATTAATATTTTATTTCTGCGAAGGATTGTTTTGCTACAGATATTACAGTGGATTAATAATGAGCAGCAATGCTTTGACTAAGATATGACAATCTGAATGGGAACAATTCATACAGGCATCTTGAAATTATACAAACTGTAAAACAGATTGCGCTCTTATACCCTTTCCTGTTGTGCTATTGTCAAAAATTCCAGTTTCTTTCTAAAAATTCACCAAAATCAGCTACTGTTTTTATACAGCACAACAGAGAAGCATGACCACATGGTGTTCTACTAAGCACAACTCTGGACTACACAAAAAAACCCCTCAAAATTACTTCCATGCAAAAAACACCCACTGGATATGAATAAGAACCTTATCCTTGGGAGGACAGATATTAGTAACAGTTGCAGTTATCTTCTTTAGGTATAATATTTTTCAATCATAGTTGGATACAGTGACTATTACTCTTAGGCAGTATTAAAACCCAAAAATAAATCTGAATTGTAAAGAAGTTACAGAACTGTTGTGGACAAAAAGACGCAGTAATCTGTGAAGCTGCAAATTTTGAATTCGTATATGTTACTAAGCACAACTCTGCTCTATAACAGAAACACCTGCTTGTAATATGACCTGCTATGCCAAATGTATACCCTAGCTATCAGTTTTCAATTAAATAGTTCTTTAATTGAGTTGTTTTAATCTTTGGCCTTAGTACTATTCTACCTGAGCTGGATTCTCCACTATTCTGTCTTTGTTAGAGGCATTTTGCTAGAAAATAGAACAGGGAATCATACTGCTACTTTGAACTCAAATCATAGCAATTTTTGTTGTCTGAATGGCTTATTTACAAAACTGGGAGTGGTTCACTAAACCTACCTCCTTTTGACCATCTCACTGAAGGAACTGTTCCTCAATATTTAGGTACCAAAGGAGGATACACTATCCAAAGTTTACATTCTGCTGTACTAAAGCACAGACCATTCACCTTCTAAAGTCCCTGGGCCTACCCCACTGGAATCCACATTGCACATGAGCTGATGTGATGAACAACAACTTCTGTGCATATTTGGAGCTGATTTTTATTTTTAATTTTATTGAAACAAATACACATGAATCAGCAAATATTCCCAGCTACATAGCTAATGGATGAATGCAATTTTGATTCAATGGGGGCTTCGTATATACAAGCTTTTCAAATCATGAAAATGTAGAGAGAGGGACTTGAGTGACTGCCAGCCTGGGCTTACTCAACTGTTCCTTGGGAGCAGTTTGCTAGACAAGATCTTTTTTGAAACTGGAATTTAGGACAATAAACCTTACAGAGCAAGGTGTATTAATTCCTTCTTCCTTGCACCCCAGATATTAATGTACGTAACTTAAAAGATTGAAAAAAGCTTTTCCTGTTATTTTTTTAAAACATAAATTTTGCAGTAGTACCAGGCATATTAAGCACAACCAGCTCCTTTCCTTCCCCTTCTCCTGTGATTTTCCATTAGTCTACAGAGAAGACAGAGAGTAATGCTTGGAGGTCCCAGTATGCAATTGCAAAAGGATGAAGATGGAAAGTATGTGATTGCTCCAATATTTAGTTCATTAATCTTAAAGACTCAGTTTATGCACTAGTGCATTAATCCAAAATAGTTCTAATAACAACACTGAGAGATAGGCATACTTCCTTTTTAGTTCTCCTCAACACAGTAGCAACTTAATATATTTCAGAAACTTCAATGTTTCTATAAACAGAAAACATATGTAGAAACTTTCTATATGTAGCAACCATACTGTCCTCATCAATTAGGAATTAAATTTATAGAACTCTAATTATTCATATTCTCTAAATGCTTAAGATAATAACCCAAACAATAAATAGCAGAAATCATGTGAGGCTGCCCATGGTATAAATACACAGTCATACGCTGAAGAATAAAAGAGAAGCTACTCCACAGACGCTTCCCCAACACTACTGGACTTGTATGTATTGCTGACAGTATAACATATTGGTCCAAAAACACAGTGGTGTCCAGAGCTGGGCTAAGAATGATTGCACTTTACACAGACACTCCAGCAGAGCTCTCCCTGTGGGCTGGCAGCACTACCTGCCCTGGGCAGAGCCAGAATTGAGCACACAGGCACTGATCCTCATCAGCATCTCCTTTGCTTCTATCACTGGCATTTCCATGTGCATGTTTCACAACATAGCATGGAGTGATTTAGGTTAGGAGGGATACCAGGAGAGTACCGAACCCTGGCTCAGAGTAAGATTAACTTGAAAGTTAGACGTTTCTTCAACAACTTGTTTTCTTGAGGTTTCAGAGAGTGACTTACAGCAAAACAAATTATTTCACACTTTTTTCAAATAGATTGATATTAATTCCAAAGAGCAAACAATACTGGTCTCTCAGGTGTAACCAGTGACAAACGAATGGATAACAAGGTACTACACTGACATTGCATCTAACTTCTGCAACTATGATAAATTTGGGAACCCTGCACATATGCCCTTTCTAGTCCTGCAGATCTTTCCGCTATCAACACACATGTTCAGCTTGCTCACAAAAGAGTCAAATCTACTCCTGCAGATCAGGCTTTCAACTGTTACCATGAGAGGTGTCCATCGGAGGTGCTACAGACATCAGAGCTAAGACCTTGCACCCTGCCCTTAAACACTGCACTCTGCAGCCTTATGCCTACTGAGGGTGTACTACACAATAGTTTTTTTCCACCATAGTTTGCTTTTTTAAGCCTGGGCAATTACAGGGGCGGGGTAGAGCTAAAAAGCACTAATTTTATGGTTATAGCATCAAGGACTCCAGAGTTGAGCAATATCAACTGACACCATCTGTGTGAGCTTTGCTTGGACCCTCGGTGCTGACATGTTATGGTTCAGTCCTTTAGTTACATGAACATCTACTCCTTTACATACAATTTCAGTAGTATCAAGGCCTTCTTGATGATGCTGCCTATTCCACTTCTACAGTAAAATCTTTAAAAATTTTAAGAAAATTTCACTGACACTCACCAGAGAAACAGACACAGGGCTACATTTTGCAATATAGGCAGCTGGTAAAGGACAGAAGACCTGATGCAAGCAAAACTGCAACATCCATTCCTGTGTTACTACAGACAGGAGAACTGGCATGGAGGAGAGCCTCAGACATACCAATGGAAAAGCAACCACTAGATCAGCCAAAGCTTCCCACCAACCACAAAATGCAAATTCACAGGACACCCCAAGTTCATTTACTTCTAGGGCTACCTTGTTTCCAGAAGATTCTAACCCCCAAGGCAAGCTCCTGCTAAACCACTGAATATATCTGTTCCTTATAATACTCCTCTTCCATCTGTTGCAAAAGCTGAAAACAAGCAGGAAAAAACCCAAGAGACTTCACAAGCAGGCAAGCATGGCAAATGCACCTAAATGTTGCCTCTGGCAATTAGCAGCCATTCTTGCACCAGACTCAGATTGCCAGCAGGATGCTAAGCAACTCGCTTCAAACACAGAAATTTTTGGTTTTATTTCTTTTACATTTTTTCATTAATCATTTTCTTTCATTTTACAAGAATTTGGCTTGACAATCTGGAGTGTAATTTGCAGAAAGGCTGGGCACTCAACAGCTGTAACAGAGGTCAAAACAGCTGGGGTTTGAGCAAGAGCAATGTTCAACTCCCTTAAAAAAGATCTTGAGCCTGACAAATTTCAGTCTTGGAATCCCAAATGAGTCAACAGCTTTTACTTTAATTTCTCCAGCCTGTTGGCCCCTGCCTGCAGAGGGCGGACAGCTGCACACTCACACATCACTAAGGTGCAGTGCAATCAAACTTACTTGCCTGCCAAGCACGTGTATACTGCTACGATGAGCACTCTGAGAAAAACTGGTGAGGACATTGATAATTTTGGATTCAGAGCAGGTTTTGAACAGTGGGCAATAAACAGCTCCGGGCCATGCACAGAACAAAAGGTTAAACTAAACTACTGAATAGCTGCTCATTACCTCAGCTCTTACTGTGATACGCATTGTGTGAAGACAGCAGAGGGAGCAACAATGAATGTATCTACAGGAGCATTTAATTCCAATCATCCTTGGAGATGAAATCTCTTGGTTGTCCCCACTTACTGTGTTTTTGTTTACACAGTAGAATTTTGAAGTGCATGAATTGAGTTCATTTCGGATGAAAGTAAACTGGGAGATGTGCTCCAGGGCTGCATTTAATGTGCCTCAACCTTTGGCAAAGCTAATGAGATTAAAAAAGAATGCAGAAGTGAGACAAATTAGGACACACAACTTCCGGAATACTCCGAGACACTTGGCTTTACAATTTCACTCTTTTTAAACTATTCTTTCTATGTAGCATATTTCTGTAAAGCAAATTGTTTCTCAAATCACTGTTCTAAGAAAGAAACAGATGATGCCTCAGCCGCTGAAGGAAATGAAAGTATCGATATTCTGTACATCTGACCCTGTATTTTAGTTTTGTGGAAGAGGAAGTTTAATGCAGATGGACTTGACACAATTAAGAGTATCCTCAAAGCAAGAATGCAACGCTCCTCTCTGACATCTTGGATCATATGCCTGACTTTGTAGAAAAGACAATTAGCCCACTGCCACACAAGTGCACTTTTTTGACTTTCCCTTCAGTAACAAGCATCACTGTCTTCATCAGTGCTCCATGTTCAGTAGTTTCGAAACTGCTGCTTATGCAAGATTGAGTAAGTCTTCCTCCCCTTCTATTTCAAGCAGATTTTGTTTGTGGCAGAAGTTGGGACAACTGCATTGAACTTGGGTTATAATCCCACAGAAAGCGTTTCTTAACTTTCAGAATATATTGTTTGCCTTGCAGAAGGAATTCTGTTCTCACAGGTGTAAGGTAAGGAGACCCATATATATGATTAGAGCTGTTTGTACATTTGGACCATGCACAGAATGTAGTCAGATGAATGCTTCTCTATAATGAAATACAGTGTTTTGGAGTGTTTTAAAAATTATGACAACTTTTTGTATATGAAATACAAGCAAAATGTACTAGGAGGTCTATTATCTCTCAGGAAGTACCTTCACTCAAAGGTTAATTAGGATTGTATGAAAGCCAAACTGAAAAAAGAAATGCAAACCTCTGAATTACACACACCTATATGGAACGTTTAAGGTTGCTAGCAAGCTATGTCCTTCCATAAACACAGTTATGTAGCCCAGTATTTGGTCAGTGATTCTCCCTGAAGTACTTGCTCCCTATCTTATAGTCAGAAAGACCCTGGGAATCATTAATATCCTGATGAAAACTACGAGATGTCCCCTGTGACCCTTTAACACAAAGCACAATTAAGGCCCCAGTTCTGCAGCTGGAGGGAAACACTATTTCATACAGCTGTTCACTGTGGTGTGCCCACTCTCTGCTCAGCCTGCCCCGGAAATGGCTCCTGCCACCTGACCAGTCACTTGGCTGGCTTTGATCGTAGGAATTCTGGGAAATGAAGACTAACAAAAATAACAGCAAAATTAACATGGGCTCCATAATCCAGAAAATCTCACTAAAACATGATGGAACTGGATTTTAAATTTAGTGCCTCTAATCCTGCAAGCTCCTCTGCCTCTTCTTTTGGATAACCAAAGCATTACAGGGAGAAGACATACTTGCCAGCTGAATTCACATAATTTCCTGCTCTCCTCTGTGATACTGCCTGGCTCCCCCAGGGGTAGATCCTAGTGCTTTAGTCAAAGAGCTCACAAATCAGGTTTTTTTAAGGAGGTGAAGGAGGCTGCAGCCTCTCCTGTTGAAATGTCTCCCTCTGGGCAGCAGCGACAATGCATCAGTTTGCATCAGCTCCTTGGGGGGCTCTGGGGTTTGCCAGCAGCATGACAAACATGTGACATCAACCATGCTATAAAGGTCAGCGTGTCCATTTCTTCGTTTTTGGAACTCTGATCTTCCAGGAGATCCTAAAAAGGATCTAAAAAGCAGACTTTTCCAATGGTGAAAATTTTTGCATGTTATGTGACTCTTAACAGAATCTGTAATTCAAAATTCCACGTTGCATTTCATTGTACTCTGAAGCACAAAAGGAACAAAACCAACAAAGCAGTCCACAGAACATTTTCTGTAGATACAAAATTCACGATTAGTAGTCTCACAAAGGGTGTAAATGCATTTGCACCATTCTTCCAAACAGGCAAGACAACAGTAAGAACAGAAAGTTCAGTCCCTTTTTCTGCCAGAGGTTAAGAATGATTTGTCTGTCTGTGAATCTCAAGCTTCCAAAGCTAGTAGAAGATCCTTGCAACTACTTCTCAGAAATACTCATATGTCCTTATTTTCTGACACTGTAAATAAAGTGTTCAGCAAACTGAAAAATTCTCTACAGCATCCTGAGCACAACGTCATATTAGCTCTCAAGTTCTGAAGACAATCTGCAACTTACTAGCACAAAACACTGCCAAAAATGTTACACGAAATTAAAGGTGACACTGAAATGCAACACAAACTGGGAAGAGGAATAGGGACAAGAGTCTTCAGGGGAGGAATAGCAGATAATGAAGAATGCATACTGTTATTAAAATAGCAAAATATCTAGTCTCATTTTGTAGATAAGCATCAAGTGTTATTTCTCCCTTCCAAGCTGCTCAAATAAATAGTGCTGCTGCCAGCCTGTATAAAAGGAAAATTGCATCTATTCTGACTGGCAATCCAGAAAGCACATGCACCCAAGACCTGATGACTGAAGACTAATACAGCAAATTTAAAGGGTGTGTGCTTTGTGCATTGAGTACATTCTTCTCAAAGATGTTCCATTAGTAATACTGAGAAATGCTCAAGTACCGTCACCAGTGACATACTCAAAATCACAGCAGAAGCTAGCTCTAAAACATTTATTTGCTGGCCTGAAAGCAGAATCAGAGAAAAATAAGGCTTTCAGTAATCCAGACAGTTGTTTCAGATGAAAATGTGTATTTGATGAATCAGTTTGCTTGCAATTTAAAGGCATACAATGAAGTACCCAATAGCCAGTGCTTTTGAAAGCTTTTTAGGGCTAATTATCCTTTCCAAAGAGGCACACTCCATCCCCTTTTTCAACAGGAGATTTCTATTGTGCTTACACATAAAATACAGAAAATGCTTGAAGCAAACTGAAGCACAACACGTATTCACTCAAACTCTGACTTCAGCATTTGGCACAAGCTTCCTGAGAAGATGGCTGTCAGTGTAAAGACACATGAGAGGAACAACCGTCACCTTTAGATGAATGATATTAAAAGGAAAAAAAAAAGATTAAAGTATCTTATTAATCGCGTTAATAGTTTTTTCAATGTTATGTCTTTAAAAGTGTATGGAAAATGTTGTGTGTCCTACCTCTACATATTAGGAGTTTCTTAACCATGGAAATTAATTTTATCATCTTGTTCCTTTTCAGTGCTTTTTAAAACGCAAACATAATTGACTTGACAACCTGAATGCTGCCACCAAACCTCTCAATTTCTGCTGACAGGTGCTGAACTTTTACCTGGCTTGACTGCTTTCATCACTGCCCGCGACGCTTTCAGCACCGCCTCATAGACAGCCCTCTGGTCAGCGGTGAACTTTCCATTGGCAGGGAAGGTACAGGTGATGTCAGAGCCATAGCAGTAATACTCTCCCCCCATATCAAACAGGCTAAAAAGGAAACACAGCGGAAAGAAATTAAAATTATTTCCAAAGAAATAGTAGAACATAGTGGACCTTTTCTTGCTCTGCACTTAAAATCATCTGCATTTTGGTAGTTCGCCATATAATCACTACTTTAACACTATTCTAAATAAAATGGGACAACAGTCCCTTGGAATCTCCTGGCAGAAGGATATCTGCATTCCATATGGCTTAAATGGACACCCTCATGGGCTATGCTAGTCCAGGATGGAAAGGTTCAGAGAACATGGCAAGGAAAATAAGAAGTACATCAAGAATCCACATCAAGCTCCTCAGTCCAGTTTCTAGGACTTCTTCTCAGAAGAAAAAACATATCCTTTTTTTTCTTTCCTGAGAAGTGCTAGCACCACATACAGCATCCAAAATCCAAAACAGAATCCCACTTAACAAAGAAATGTTAATGCAACAAGGATTATGGAAAGATCCAATCATAAAGGTACACAGTACAGTTTTCTGCATCAGAAGCAGAAGAAAGGAATTATTTAGTGTTTTCTTCTATGGGGACAAAAAACCTGTCTACTCATTGAGAAGCATATTTATTCTATACATGAATCAATGACTGATTGCTCGGCTGCCAGAAATCAATCTACAAGAATAGCAAGTGGGACTCTACACCCTTGTGAGCACCTTGCTAGACATTTGCAGTATTATGCTTCTCACGCCTACTTGATAAGGCATTGCACTGCTTTCAGCAGGCTCCAAAATCAGCAAATAACCAAATAACCATTTGGACCAGACAACACTTGAGCAAATAACCCCCTTGGTTCATCATATATTGATCACAAGAAGGCACATTTTACATATAAGACTTTCATCTTGACACAGTATTTGTGTGATCTTCTGATTTCTATGGTAATGAGTCAGAGTTGAAATCTGTGAATTTATGTCTTCCAACCACCCCAAACAACTATATGAGAGGCTAATCACCATAAGAAATATGATTTTCCTTCACTGTGTTTGAAAACCTTGGAGTTTTCCTCCTCTTGCTGCTTTTTCACTGCAAGTTCAGTTAGCGCAAGCAGAAGGCAGGGCACACCACTGGGTCACCCTCTCTGCCCCTAAGTCCTATTTACAGCAGTAATTAGGAAAACTGTGCAGTGTAGCTCTGTCCCCAGCCAGCATATGTGACTAGGTAAGGATAAATATAAGCTACTGCAAAAAGTGCTATCGCACTCAGCTATAGCTGATCACCATTTCCAACATAACTGCTACTGAAAGTAATGGATAGTGAGTAAATAAAGACAATCATGATAAAACTAAATATTTCAGGAGGGCTGGGACTCTTCTGCTGCATAGCACAGACACATACTCATGAAGATTTACTCCAAGAACTTTTAAAATCCACCCTACAATTTCCTCCATGAACAAATCTCTGCACTGAGTGTAAGCCTTGCTTGAAGTCTTCACCAGCTTCCCCAAACTGGGCAAGGTTCAGTCTTGAGACTTGCAGGACCGGAATGTCAGGAACAACACCACTGGCTGCAGTTGCAGAGCTGCACGAGGCTTAAAGCTACAGGAGCAAACTCCTTAGGAGAGTGCTACAGAGAGAACTGCAAAGTACCTGTGTACAGACTGAGGTAATACAAATACTACATACGTTCACTTAAATACAAAATATGGAATGCTAATCCAGTAAGTTGCTAGTTGAAAAAAGATATGAAACAGGCAGCAAATGTCAGAACCACAGGGTGAAAAGATCATGACTGGACAGCAACATAGAAACTGTAAGCCAGCCTGGCCAAACCTCAAAATCAGACACTCCATCAACACTGCCTAAATTTTGATTTTATGGTTAGACTCGCTTCAATTAAAGATACACATAAAACAATCTATGGATAAAGAAACTTTTCTCTCGCAGCAACCGAGAGTCATGGAAGAAGTTGCTACATGCTGTAACGTGCCAAAAAGAAACAGATCAGTTCTAAATCTTTGAACCCATCCCTGACTGACCCCTTCAAAATCACAAACCAAGTTTCAAGACGCTTTGTGGGATCTGCAGCAGTTCTGTGGCCTAACTCTGTTGCATTTACAAGTGTAAATGCCCATTCAGCATGGTGAGAGTAAAGCTGTGACCAATAACTTGCAAACTCCCTGTACATGTCTGCTGGAAGTTTCTATGCTTTGTATATTTTATTGTATATTTTACCTGCAAAGTAGTTATTCTGAACTTACCAGAAGCAGAATTTTAGCTATGTCTTTAACCTTATAATTATCAGCATTTTCTCAAACCCATTCATCACTCAGTGGCTGTTAAATAGTTTCTGAGTAACTGGAGAAGTGAGTAATGGAAGAAAAATATCACAAAGCTCATGGTACACCAAAACAAGGCTCACAAGCTAGGAAGTACCATTTGTTCAGGTCTCTTGGCTTCCAGACAAGAGGAGACATTAGGGAAGATGATCTTTCAAATTCCACCACTGATCACAACACACCATCCAGCCTGTAGGCTTCAGTAAGAAAGCATCCAAAACAAATGGGACATATGGGAGATATTTTGGCTCTTATCAGGAATTCTCTTCCATTTAAGTTCAGTTGGGAACATATCCATTAGCTAAAATGTTGCCCAAGACATGGAAATAGCCCCAAATATTGTAGCTATGCTAAAAAAATAACGGGAGCCTGAGAAGATCCCAGTTTTGTATACTTGCTTGCCAGGCAAAATAAGTGGTGAAGCACATTTATATCAAATAAAATGAATGACAGCTACTATCTTCTCCTGTTGACTAACCAGAAAAAAAATCTTAAAAGAAAGTTCCTTAGAAAAAATACATTTATTTAACCTTGAAATTAGACAGTAAATTGCTAGTGAAAAAGATATTATTAGTGCATTCTAGTTTGTTCTCAACTGCATGTATAAAATTACCTGTCTGATAGTGTAGTGTTAAAAGGGTCATGTACAGAAAAAACTACTTAATGTTATTTGGACTGTTATCAAATGTAGCAGCAATATAAACAAATTAAATGCATAAATGAAAATACGCCTTACAGGCATCTTGATCTATGGCATACCTCTTAAAAACTATTTAAAACAGATTGACATATGCAATAATATAATAAACATTCTCCAAACACTATTATAATTCCCTTTTAGATAAATTAAGTGTTTCACATCTAGCAGACTGTATATGTTGTCATTACATATACACTGCATACACATTACATTTTGTATAACAAAATTTAACTGTGAATTCAGTTTTCTGCTGAATTATGAAAAATTTCATTCTAAAACCGTTTCGCCACTTCTTTTTCAGCAAGAACACAATTGTGAATTGCTGATTTCAATGAGATGATGTGTCTGAGGCTGTCAGGTTTCTGAGACATTTGAAAGGGACAGTGAATAGAGAAGTGTTGCCGACCAAAGAGAGACACTTGGTTACACGTCAAATTTCTCCTTGATTTAGGTTGAAGCTGAGGAGGTCAGCTCAATCTCTTTCAAAACCTTCTGAGAGAGAAGCTAATCTTGCTTTGCATCATTTTGTTGTG
The DNA here is from genome assembly GCA_013397935.1 of Dasyornis broadbenti. Classification (NCBI taxonomy): domain Eukaryota; kingdom Metazoa; phylum Chordata; class Aves; order Passeriformes; family Dasyornithidae; genus Dasyornis; species Dasyornis broadbenti. The sequence continues at coordinate 60,842 of VZRN01003160.1, read as the reverse complement.
AGCAAAAGTAACAAAAACTCTCATTTCAAGATGAAAAGCGCATGATGCATAAAGCAGATTTAACAGTCAGAAGACGTGAGCACACCTTAAAAATTCCATGCTACTGTTTCAATTTATTTTCTAGAACAACTGGGAAGCTATACCATATGTAAAAGATGCATAGCAAAAATAGTACAAACTTCTTGGAAGTATGGGCATAGCTCTCCTAATGGAGGCTTCAGTCCTGTGTGTATACATAATCCTTCCTACAAAACATATTGCAAAATACTGTAAACACTACTAAAACTGAACAATGCGAAGTATAAGGAGAATCAGATAACTCGTCAGTTGCTCTACTGACAGAATGCCTTGCTTATGCACCATTAATCCAACGTTAGCCAACAGTGTTGGAAAACAAGTTCCCTTCTGCCTGCTTTATAAGTCACCTTCAAAAATGACTAAGAACATTTAATTCCTTTTGTAGGGAAAAATCAAAATACACAAGCTTAAATCATTTTGCACATAGTTCATATCATCGTTAAAAAGGAGAAATGTGTGTGACATGCCACAGCCTTGCAGAAAGGCTTGGCTGGACGTGCCCCTCCTCAGAGCCACTCCTCAGCCTGTCCTGGCAGGTCCCTGCAGTGGTTCTTCCATGTACGACCCAACTGGGGCTCTGGTCCCCATGCAGGAACCCAGGAGGGAAGTTTGGAGGAAATATTTTCAGTCCTGTCAATTCTAAAGTGAACACAGGCTTGTAAGTCAATACTGGAACTGAAACACAACATGATGCACAAAAGCTTCTTTCCCCTCCGGTCCCTCTGAAATAAAACTGATGAGTAAGACATGGCTGTGTTACTTTCACAGATTATTGGCACCACAAAATGCAGATTTATAGTTACATTTTTCACTTTCAAGCCAAGAAAAAAAATCTGTATTTTGATATTGATTTTAGCTTTCTTAACCTTTGACTGTGAAGCATCATGAAATGCTTTGCGTAACACTTTAGATTGGAACACTGAGGACTATAAAGAGTCATGGTTCTTTGCTTCAGAAAGTCACTGTATACCACTTTTAAAAAATAAAGCATCATCTTCCTTTAAGCACAGTTTTACTTTTATAGGCTTGCTGACACTTTTATTGTCAAATAGTTTGACAGGCAATGAAGCAAATTATGGCCAATATCACAATGGGAAGCAATACATTATTTGGGATATCTGAGCCATGTGTATGAATTGTTATGATCCAAGCACCAACCCAACCTAAAGGCAAGCTCTTGCAGGCATTTTTTGGGAAGCCTACAGCTACTCCCATAAGCTAACACATAAAGCTGTCACCTTCCTGCTCTACAGATCTGCTTGATCTGTACACTCAGACCTGGATCTCCTCACGATAGTTATAAAATAATTACTCTTCTGCAGTTGTTAATGTGGCAGAGTGATGACTGGGGTGAAACCCAGGTGGATGTCCTTGTGCAATGCACCCCGAAACAGTGTTGTACTGAGCATCACCTGCCTACAACCCATGTCCTCCTCATAGTCTGCTCTCAGGACAAGATCTTCCATTCCCCTAGGTGGGTTTGCAGGACTACCAATTAAAAACTATTATTGCCCTATCTTACCGTGCCCTCCTCACACCTCAGGTTAAACATGTATGAATATTGAGGCACTTTACTCAGCAACGTTTACTGAGGTTTTAGGGACTTGAGCCATTATTAACCAACACACCTATGAGCAGCCACAGAGATGAACTGGTGAGAGCCAGGCTTAGGACAGCAGGAATAAAGGTACATACAGTCTTTTCCTCCTCTTATTGTAATAAAAGCAAGTCATCCCTAGCTGGAGATTTATGCTGTGTGATCTCAGCATATCATGCTCAAGTTCACAGAGTGCACTCTGCTTTACACTTCATGCAGCAATTAAATCCTTAAGTATTGACACACTAACAAAGTCCAACCATTTGTTCGGTTAAACACTTCTAGGCAATTTCAAGCTTAAGGGAACCAGGTATCACCATTTCTATGAGATACATTTTGGAAACAGGCCAAGTGATTTGGAAATAGGGTAGTTTAATAGCAGACCACAAGAATGAATTATTGTAAATGATATCACAAGGAAAAAACAGAGAGTTAAGTGACACATACTTTTTCATACATTTGCATCTTGACTACCCAAGAGTTATCAATTAAAAAAGCAACACTGGATAAGATAACACCACAAACCCCAAGAGAGAATTGGGACAGTATAGTGTATAGCCTACAATGCTCAGGAAGGACTTTTTTTAAGAGAAGTCTTGCTGTGACCAGCTTCTATCTGACATGGCAGACAAGGACCTTGTACTGGCTCTGTCTTGAAGCCAGACTTGGTTCATTGGTTTAAAGACAGCTTTTGGTCGTCAGCACTCCTAGAGTCAAGAATAACCTTTAAAAAGTGCTGGAGAATACCTTTTGTGTAGGAAATTTGATTTTAGGTATTCACAAGAAATCAAGTTTTTGTTTAAGCCTCCTGTTCAAAAGAAGAGGCTGGAGCCACACAAGTAAATGCAGTTACAGAGACACCAAACAGCTACATGACTATTCTCCATCCAGCTGTGGGTTAGGTAACCATGTGGCCCCACATTTGTTTTTTCTCCTTAACTGTGTCTTTTCATCTTGTCTACCTTCTCCATGACTTTTCTATCATCACTCCTCTTGTAGCACTGTAGCACTTCAGGCTTTCCCAAACCATCTCAAAGACAATGGGAGGCTTGTCTCAAACTTTTCTTACAGATGACAAGATCTGCCACTAACTAAGCTTTGCTCAGATAGAAAGAGGGTGACAAAAATAAATGTATCTCTGTCTACACTGAATTTTGAAGAGAGAGGATTGCCTGCCTGTATCTCTACAATTCCAACTACAGTGACTTCAGTGGCTGTAGCAAGAATACACAAAAGTTTGAGCTGGCTGGATTAAAAAACAGAAAAGAAAAGAATGCAACCAAACACAAAAGCTTCACCAGATGGTGGTGCCGGCACTGCTTTGGGTTTCCCCTCACTGTCACAGACACAGGACACTGGCTCACAATGCAGCAGTGTGGTGGTGAGCGCTGTGCCCCTGCTCTGCTGCTCCAGCCCTGCTGCTGAGAGAAAACCAAGAGTGTGTGGGAGTGTCCTCTCTCACAATGATTTGTGCCAAGCAGACCTTCAGATCCATTCCTCTCACAGGATATGAAATCTAAATCTCACTGAATCCACCACACTAGCTGCATGTAAGAGCTAGTTCAGTAAACACCCACGGATACTAGTAAGATTGTTATTTTCACACACACGTTAAAAAGGTGTCCCTTGCTTACAGAAATTATCTCTTAAAGAAATCTATGACAAGATCATTAAGCTTTTGCACTAAATAAACCAACTTCCATTTTCAAATACAAGCCCTCTTTCACCCCCATGCAGTTTGCAATTAATGCCTTCTTAAAAATGTTAGGTTTGCCCAGAGCAAAGAGCCAAAAAATCTTCTGATTGGCTTGTTCACAGATAAATCTGCTCCCAAGTGCTATTCTCAGTTTTTCTTCTATAGCAGAGGGATGTCTCTGATACAGAGGTGCTGCACACAAATAACAAGCACTGGGAACACCACACCAGTACTGCTGGGTTGGGGGAAGTAGGTGGCAGCAATGGGGGCTCCACAAGATGCAGAAGGCAGCTGAATACCTCAGCCAGATCCATGATGACAGTGTGTCAGACACCAGAAGCAGGCTCAGGGGAAGTTCTGACAAAAGGGTTACCTATCCGACTTGTCTTTTTGCTGAATGGATGTTTTCTTTTTTTTCCTATCTTTACCATCCTAATTATTACCCATTTTAGCAGACATATTCAGTAAGCAACAGTACTCTCTTCAGCAGACACAATTTGCTGAATAGTCAGCAGAAACAGCAGCAAATCCCAACTTTTGGCCAGTTTCCATCCATTAGGAGCCTCCCCATTGGAAAGGCAGTATCTGGGGCATTCATGGTTGCAGCTGACTTGCTCGAACAAGGAGGAAGGAAGTCAGAGCTGCAGGGAGGAGAAAGGTGCATGCAGGGAGAAACCTGTATTGGCAGCCAAGTACTTCCCAAACAACATTATGACAGCAAACCTCACTGGCTCCTCACCAGAATGTGTCTTATCTGCACAGGGTAAGAACAATACAGCCACATTTACAAGTTACTAAATTTTGCAGTTAACTAAACCAGTCCATTTCTAGACATCTACTGAGAAGTGGAAGGTACTTACTGAAAGTGAATTGTAAAAGTTTGATACTTCTAGTACAGGCTAGAATTCTTGAAATTCAGAATTAGCTTTCAGCAGTTGTTTCTGGACACTCTGACCTGTGCTGCCCAGCCTTCACAAAAAACCATCAGAGATCACAGGAATAGGTGAAGTGTCAGACCTTATTCAATGATTTTACTGTAAATACTGTCAAGTTTTCTTATGTGTGTATGTGCATGCTCACACACACGTCTGTGAAAGTCAAAGGCTAACTTCCACTGTCCTTCCATGATGAAAATTGGGCCAGTGTCCAATGGCACAGGTTCACTTAACTTTTTAGACACCCTATTTTTTTTGTGGTGATTGTTCAAGCAACCTCCGAATTATCACTTCTCAAATGGAACACACCAGACAGGAGTTTTAGAACACTGCAGAAGCTGACAACTGAACGAAAAATCCCTGAGAAGACAGTTGTTAGCCTTTCCATGGACATGCCCAAATGTTCAACCCAAGTGCACAACAGTAAAGGGAGCAACTAATATTTTCAAAAAGGAGGCTGCCCACTCCCCAGCTAAAGCATGTTATTTTGCTAGTAAGAACATGTCCTTCCTGTTTGAAAGAAACAGCCACTCTTCATGGAAGCACCTAAAGTGGAAGTACAGCACTGCAATGTGCGACTGCAATTAGAAATACTCCTGCCTTGAAGACCTCAACAGGCTCAGCCCAGGTGTGGAGCAGCACCACACCAGCAGGACTCCCCCGAGGCTCTGCCAGACTGTGCCTCTACTGAGAGGTAACAAGAGATTCTCTTGACAGGCACAAAAGGAGACCCAATGCTGACCTGAAGACAAGGACTGGGAATTACATCTGGTTCAGGTGGAAGGCACAGAAGTTGTGTTGGGGACTAACTGTACCTTCTCTCTGAGCCACACAGTGGTTTAAAAGCAAGGCAGACTCCCACTAAAATGGTATTTTGACGTACACAATTGAGTTCCTCACATCAGTGAGAAAGATTTTGCTACTGAATTTTATCCAACACAAGCAACACCTATCAAGAGTACTTCTATCATACTTCACATGTATCTGTATTAAAGACCACCATAAAAAGTAGATTACATTAAACAGCATTTAGAAATGATCCATATTAAATCAAACACTTTTTAAAAAGAGACTAGGCTTTATCCTGCTTGTTTTCTTAGAAGAGATGACCACTCTAGTCAAATCCAACAGCAGCCAGTTTTTTCCAGAATATGCTGGGAATGCTAAGCTAAAACTATGACAGTTAGAACTCACAGCTGACAATTAAAAAGACATTTCACATACATTATAGATAGCAAAAATTGAGAGGCAGACCATAATACAGCACTTAAAGGAAAGCTAAAATTTGTTACAGCAAACATACCACCAATACTTAGTGATCTGGGCTTTGATTAAAAGGCTTATACACTTCTGACAGTAAGCAACCTCACAGCCTGAATAAACCAGTACTAACAGAACACGTTCAATTACAGCAAAATCATTGTTAATTCTAGCAAATACATTTCTCTATTTTTAATCAAATTCAATTTTTCTGAATTAGCATAAAATTAATATAGTCCATAGGTACAACAAAATGAAAAATACCCACACTTGATGAAAACAGTAAATATTAATCAAACCAGAGGAATCAAGCCAAAGGAATTATTTCAGAAATGGATAGCCAGTTGATTTTGCAATCAACCAGTAAGTAGTAGCAATGTACTTTGTATTATTATTAGAAACAAAACCATTACTACCAACAAGCTATTTCAAAACTGTAGACTGAAAAGTTAAAGCTAACCATAATTTTTGCATATTATTACAGCACTGAACTTCAAAATGCATAGAAGTGCACAAGGCCAAATGAAAATACTAGTCTCACCCACATAAAATAGTTGAGTATTTACATCTGGCACATTAACACCCTGAGATCTGAAAAAAAGTACTTTCAAGAAGTAATAAATACAATATTTTTTACCATAGGATAGACGATTTTAATTGCAGACACTGAGGGACTTGGGGAGGAAAAGGAAGCACTTCTATTATCTGATGGAAAAAGAGGGTCAGTTCCTGCTTTTTAAATGCAACATTGCCCCCACCTGGACAAATGAATTTTGGTTCAAGGCTGGCATTAGTATCTTAAAACTCGATAAAATACTGAGAATTCTGGAAAAGGGTTTGGAAAACAGTCACAGCAAACTTTGAACATCTTTTATGGTATACCTTTTTCAAGCTCACCTAAATATTTTGTTGACTTATTGAAAATCTTCCAATATTTTCCTGAAATAAATGATAGCTGCTCAGTACTCACAGGAAGTCCTTTTATATTACACACTTACTCATTCCTGCAAAAAAGAGAATAGTGCATTTCCTACAAATAACACTGTAAAATATTAAGGTAAATATGCTGATATACTTTCAATGCAATATGTATACTACACATTCATAGTGTGTGCATAAATAAAAGATAAATACACATGGATTATACATGATTGACAAATCTTTTAATTATAGAAAACTGCATATTATGCTTTGCGGTCAAAGAATTAAAATTAGCAAAGTAACTTTTATTTTAGCTAATAGAAGGCTTAGCCATGAACAACTGAATCTGGCTAGTTCTTGCAAGAAGCAACTTTCTTTTGTGATATTCTTCACAGAACCACAGAATATGCTGAGTTGGAAGGGACACACGAGGATCATAAAGTCCAACTCCTGGCGCTGCACAGACACCCCAACAATCCCAACCCGTGCATCCCTGGGAGCTCTGTCCAAATGCCCCTGGAGCTCTGGCAGCCTTGGGGCCATGCCCATTCCCTGGGGAGCCTGGGCAGGGCCCAGCATCCTCTGGGAGAAGAATCTTTTCCTGATACCTGTCCTAAACCTCCCCTTCTTCATACACCTTGGATCGACCAGCCATGCCAGGGAGCCTGAAAACTGTTCTTTGTCTCTTTTGAGAGAGACAAATTATTAAAAATTAAAAGCCCCAAACACTCAGCATCTTCCCTCTCTGCTTCACCCAGAATAACTTTTCACAACTACCTATACTTAGAGTCAGGAATAATACCCTGTGATGAACAAAACTTCTGAAAAGACAACAGGAGAGGTGCTAGAAGGATCTTTTGAGAGCACCACAATAATGAAAAGAAAACATTAAAAGCTACATACAAGTGCCAAATGGAAGGAAACAAACCCAAGTTTGACAACTTGAACGGAATGAATACATGTAAAGGTAGAGCTCCTGGAAGGCTGCTGTGTGTTTGCTCTGGCAAGTACAGTATGCTACCAATATGAAAAATTGGGGCAAACCTCACTTCCTTCCACAGCACTTATTTTAGTGCCCCCTGCTGTCAGTATTATTCTGATGCCTTAAATTTGCACTGGAATATTAAGGAAAGAAATAGAAACAAAAATATTCCTCAGAGTTAAACTATTCAGATAAAATCTTTTTTACAATACTAGACAGCTTTCCATATCCCCAGCTCTATAATTTGACTAAGCAGACAACAGAGCTTGTTGATAGAGCTAAGACACATTTATATCATTTAACATTATGTTAAGGTTTTACTTTTATGACAGATGTGTTTGGTTTTGTGACACAAAACAATGCTTTCTGCTACCTGAATGCAACAAAATTATTTCCAGGTAAAACTTGTCATCCACAGCAGGGATGGCATGCCATGGAAACGGCAGTGAGCTTTTGTAATGGGAGATATTCTGTTTCACCAAGAATGCTATACTTTGTCCAATGCTGTCATTGAAATCAATAAATTATTTCAATGAAATAAGTAATCAATAAGCAGTTATGAGAGTGTTAAAAGAAAACAATGAAATAAAATGAAAGCATCATTTGAGCATCATCAGATGATGTTCCAACCTGCTTCTATTTAAACTTCTAAAGTTACTTTTATTTTGTAAATAATAGATAGTCCCACTGTGAATACAAGGTTAATGGAGTCTCTCTTAGGTCTGCTGCACTTCCCAAGCAGTTGATGCTGGTTGTACTCCCCTTATTTATGCTTTCTCTTAATAAATTATACTCTGGCCCTGGCTCCAGCAAGGACCAGAGTCCCCCATCCAGCTGCCAGTGCTGCACCAGGCCCTGGCCCAGCAGACGAAGGCACCAGAGTGCCCATGTTCCTCAGGGGCATGGAGCAGACCCTGTGCAGCCTCAGGGTCTGCTATTCATGAACACTGTAACTTAGGAGGATATTTCAAAATATCCTCCTAATGGAGGATAATTAAAAATGCTGGGTTTGCAGCACAATAGACAATTACTTTCATTATTTTGAAAAGCCAAAATGGACCTACTAACCCCCAAAAATGTCATTAAGTGCTTGAAGGTCAGTGAACCTGCCAATGAGAGTTGCTTACTAAGTGCTGAATTTTCACTGAGATACATCTGTCAGATGCCATTAAAAGACCAAGAACCTGTAACACATGACACCTAGAGAGAAGCACCTCAGGTAATAGCTGTATCTATTTCAGTTACATCAGGGGTCAGGGTGATTTTCTCACATTTCTATTATTTAAGCGTAAGCCTCATCATGAAGAATCAATCTTTATTTTAAGATCACAGAAGCATTTTCTATTTGCCAAACATAGCAGGAGCCCTGCTGATCAACTGCAACAGAACAATCAACTCCTGCCAACACGTGCCACGTGTCTGGCACGTGGCAATGCCAGGAACCCACAAAGGCAGGCTGCATGAGCCACCAGGCTGCAAATCGAATGCACTAAACTATAATTTTACTCAATACCTTCTCAAATCAAAACATAAAATACATACTTCAGGTTCACACCTCTGATGGTTTCTAGATCAAACCAGCAGACCACAAAGGTGAGCAGAGACATTTGCCTTGCCCCAGGCTTCCTCTGCTGCACGTGGCTTTGATGTTTAGTGTTCTCCCTTCCCCTCTCTCCCCAGCCATGGTGTGACTCCACATTGCGGCACTGGAAGGGCAGGGGCAACAGACAGAAGAGAGAACCCAAGACAATTTGCTTCCACTATTTTTAAAGAAGCTTTCATTTTCCAGAAAGCGGATGCTGATTTGTTGAGACAACGTTTTTCAAAGAAGCACACTGGCTCTGACGGAACTTATTCTAGATGCTGTTTCCCATGGTCAAATCACAACTTCCAGCCAAAGTCAGAGATCAGTTTAGGAGAGCTGAAACCAGAGTTTCCACCTCCCACAAGGGCTCTCTAACCATTGAACCAATATCTTTCTGCAGTATGAACAAAAGCAAAACTGTTCATGAGACACTTGCCCAGAAGAACAAGCCACAGAGGGGATGCCATTTGATGAGCAGGAGTACTAGGTATACATTTCCTCTTTATTTGTGCATATAGGAGTCAGATCTCTACTCTTTTAACTTATTTGGGTTATTGTTTTCTTGAGTAGTAGCTTTTAATTTCATTCTACTCCTCACCAAACTTTGAAAGACCTTTGATTTTCCAAAATGCTGGAAGCCTGTTGTGTGCAAGGCAGGAGATTGCAAACTACAAGTACTTTTGCTTATGACTCACCTTCCCTACTACTAAATGCAGTTACAGCCTCAGTGCAGAAACAGAAGGGGTCTTGGCATGCAATTAGTAATGCCATACCTGGAAAGGATGCAGTGAACCTCAGTCCAGGGCTCAGTTTCAATCCAAGCTGTCAGAGGTTAAAGATTGACAGAAGAAAATCGGTATTTGTGAACAGCCTGACTGTACATCACCACTGCAAGCTGTGATTTGCAACATTACAAATAGAAGATTTTATTTAAAGTTAAGACTGAGTAAAAGGGCCAAGTGACTACAATGGTGACTCAGACTACTCGTTTATCTGGATGACCTTTCTGACCCCGGACACAACAGACACCTGCTTAGGAAAAATGTTTGGTTTAGAGCACTTTGATCATAAAATTTAAATGTTCACAACAGAATGCAATAGTACATGAATGATTCATACAAAACACTGACTTGCTGCTATCGCAATATTTACTTTTAATATCCATACCAGTTAAATGCCTGTACGTATTGAATACCGAGACTTCCCTAAAAATATTGATTTCTTTCTCTGTCAATCATAATGCTTTGTGTTAGTTAGCTATTTTAATATTTAACAGACTGAAAAGGATAGCCCTGCTTAGCAAGACAGTGTGTATTAACAAGAAGTGTCAAAAATTCCCCTGATAGTTCTTGTTTTGCACTGGGATCTTTTAGTGCAGAAGCTGTACCTATATAAACAGCTGTACCTCTTACTTATATTTTTTAAAAGAGCAAACAATGCATGCACTCAAGCATTTCACAGAAGCAAAGCCTTAGTCCTCCAAATGTACTTTTTCTAATATTCAGGTGCTTAGTTGACTTATTTATGATACTTCCTGCACTGTACTACTTTGTACATAAAAAACTTGAGCAGCACATTTCTGCAAAACCCATGAATGTTATTCATATCCACTAAGTAATGTTAAGAAAAAGACATGAAATTCTACTGAATAATTTATTAAAAATCATACCAAGTACCCAATTTCCCAATTCTATTCCACGCAAGTGTATGAATAGCTAAATTAAATTTATGCCAAAATAGTGGCAGAAATAGAAATAACCCTTAAAATACTCTTACCTCTTTTCCACCAAAAGTCTATTTTTTTCCCTGTGTTCAGGGCTTCCTAAGACTATCCAACAGAGGGCTCCCCACAGCTATTAGAAAGCTTAATTGAAAGCCAATATATGAATGCTAACATACACACACAAATCAGCACACTGTCATTTTAATGCCCTGCTCTGTATGCACATACACACCCATCTACACCCAAATTAGATATTTATAAAGTCACACAGTGAAACCACTCAGGTAGTGCCTTGGCAGAATTTGTATGCTGCTCATGTATGCTACCTCAAGATTTTTTCTGAAACACGATTTTTAACTGTGGAAAATGAATGTGTTTTTCAATTGTCTTCACAGAAATTAAATTACTTTTTCTTACTATTTTTTTATTCTCCCTTGAGAAAAATGATAAGAAAATGGTGCAGAGCAGAGTCTGCTCTGTGAGCATCAGCCAGTGGGAAAGGTGGGGCAGCAGCTGGAGCCCCGTGGGTGCTCATGCATGTGGGGCACCACTTTGCTGACACACATCTGCACCTGAAAAACTTCTCACCAAAACCAAGGTTCAACTGGACCGTTTCAGTAAGAGGTTATTCCAGACTCTGTGAAACCTTGTTCTCTTTGTTGAGGTGGGGCTTCTGCACAGCAGTTTTGAAATGCTGAAGTAATCAATGCATTTGCTAGGTTATGGTTTCCTGACATTCAGATATCTGAGGCTGATACATCAGAGGATGATAAAACCCAAACATATTTTAAAGACTTTGCCAGTACGCAGGAAATAAGAGTTTACAAAGAGTCTTGTATGAGCTCTTGTGGTTTAGAAAGGACTACTGCCACCCACTAAACCATCCTTGGAGACTGTAAGTGAAAGATTCCTACATATACCCTTCACCCTGAGGTCTCCCTCACCCTTTGAAGACCTTAATTTTAAACAGTGATATCAAAATGGACTGTGGCGTATCTTCTCTCAGTAATATATGCTGAGATTGCCTGTTCACTACACACTGTTTTTAAAAATTTGATTGAATGACACTGCTGAAACACTTTTATGTTGCTGTGTCCTCCCTGATCAAAAAATGCTCATAGCATATTATCTACTAAAACACAACATAATCAGAAATCAAAGCTATTGCCCTGCAATAAATTAGCATTAGTATTTGATGGGTTTAGTCAGCTATTGACCACAGATGAAGATAATACACAAACTATTATACAAGCTTTTTTAAAAGTTTTTGCAGTATTATTAAAAAATTATCTATCTGAAATTATCTATCTATAAGTTCACTGTGCAGCATCTAAACATGTGCCTAGAAGATTAGCTAACAAGGTATATTTTAACTTCTGAGATTCAATTTGTTTTCAATAATAGATTTTGAGCTTATCGATGATAATACTAATTTGCTTTTCCTCACACATTTACATTCCATTGTGAAAATATATACCTACACTCCTTTTGCACAGGCTACAAGGTAATTCAGTACAATTCCTCCACTGAATGCCAGTGATTAACTTCTCCAAAACTAGTTCTGCATTTTTATAAACAAAGACTTTTTGACCCATGTCTTTGGAGATGAAGTACAAAAGTTATAATCCGATATATCACACATCACACAAACAGGTCCATCTTTCAATTTATGGGAATGTATTTGGTGCTTTCATTCACTATGCTTTTACCTTCAGTGATACTGCAAAGCATGTGGACATGTAGTACATGTAGAGAAAACTTTATGGTATTTGGAGCTGTATTACACATCACTAAACTCTTTACAGAAATTTTTTGGCAGAACACAGAACTAGAAGCCCCCTGCGCTAAGCTGAACTGAGTTTGATCTCTTCACACATTCTAATGCCCACTTGCATATCGGGGTGTCTGTGTACATGTAGGCATTTGTAAGATCTAATCCATTCTGCAATTTGATGCGATTCTGTAAAAGTAGCCAACACTCTCGTGATCCTCCGCTCCACCACCAGACCTGAGGTTTGGATCTGAGGTTCAAGAGCAAACTCAGGTGCCAAATTTTGCAACTGCCTTTGTACTTAAAATACATACATTTTTTAAACTAAATTCTAAGTGCCTCTGGCCCAGTAGTGTTTGAAATAGCATCTCTTTCTCCCTTTCAGCTGGTGATGCAGGTGTACAGGACCTTTGGAAGAAACTAGAATAGTTTGGCATGCAAAGTTACCTTTTATTTTAAAGATTTGGACTTTTTACCATTATGCAGCCATCCTTTTCCTTAGAGTACATGCAATTCCTGTATGAAAACAGCAGCAGTGAAAAAAAAAAAATCAAGCAAACTCTAACCCTTTACTTACCACAAGTCTCCATCTTCAATAGTCTTATCATTAGGGGCTCCAGCATGGCCATAGTGCAAAACCGATGAGTTCTCCCCACTAATGGGCAAAAAGAAAATTAGCACAATTAGTGGGAGAAGAAACATTAACACACACATTCATACAACATAAGAAGGAACACTGTAAAAATCAGTGTATTCATATACAAAGCAGCCTGTGAGGGCTGTCACAACCCTGCCCCGGTGTGGGCTGCGATAGCTACCCCACCACTCTTGCAGCAGAGATAAGCATGGCACAGGAATTCTGCTACTCTGGCTGTAAGACAGGACCTTGCTGCAGAAGGAACATGGCACAGTTCATATGAATATTTCCCATGTCCATGAGAGTGTAAAGGAAAGAATTATGCACAAGTAACTCTTCAATTTACACCCATTTATTATTTTCTCTTTTCTTTCTTTTTTTTTTAAATTACTTTGTGATATTTTTCCCTATCTGAGGTTTAGCAGTCTGAGGCAGAAAACAAACGAACTTCCACTGGAGTAAAATCTGACGTTTGAAACACTCTAGGAATCACTGGGAAAAAATTAACTGTCTGAGGGAACAGTTGCAGTTGCCCTCTGGCAAGGCTACAGGTGGTCTCTGCTGGACGAAATGCACTGCTTGAGGAACATCCACAGCTTACACTGTCAGCAGCAGGAACAGGTATGAAAACTGTCACTCTCTTCTCTTCTTTCAATGTTATTGAAAAATCACATTACAAAGAAAAGATTTTTATTCCTGGAAACCTTTCAGAGGAAACTGCTGATTCACAAGAATAAAACAGCTCCAGAGAAGGACGGACCCTTGTTCTGTTGTTCTGAAGCTCCATGATCCACTAAGTGATCTACATTTGGCCTTGAAATCCTCTCTTGCCTACAGTTACTCCTCCAGGTCTATAAAACGTCAGTTAAAAGGCTGGTAAAGATCTCAAGCTCTACCCATTTTTCTTTTACTGCTCTCCTTAGATAGATGTTCTCGCTTTTTCTCTTCAAAAGGCTGTAAGAAACATATCACATCCAAAAATACACATGTTAGGACAGGGTTACTGCAGGTTCTCTCCTGACCCCTCCAGCTCTCTTGCCAGGCTGTACCTCAGCTTTCATCAAAACCTTTCATTGGTCACCCTGCTCAAATTTAATTCTTTCATGTTGTAATGCTGGAACAGCTTCATATCTTAGATGACAGGAATCTGAGACTCAATTTCAATGAATCTTGTTGTATCTGAAGTAAATGTGACATCTGACATACTTCTCATATTAGACTTCCGATGTGTGCAATTACAAAAACCGTGAAAATGCACTGTATCCAAAAAGAGAATACCTTCAAGATACATTAAGTACTTGTGATATTAGATATTTAACAGATCATCAGTCATTCAGATAGAGTAATTTCATAAACAGTGATTATGGAGTAGAAGGTAGTACGTTTCTGCAGGCTCTCGATCTGAATGGCTGGATTGCGTCCCTGGAAGTATTTACAAAAACATGTAGATGTGGCACTTGAGGACACAGTTTAGCAATGGACTTGGCAGTGCTGAGTTAGTGGATGGACTTGATGATCTTAGAGGGCTTCTACAACCTGAGTGATTCTATATTGATATTTTGTATTTTTTAGCATATAAGAATCACTATGTAATAAGACAGTGAAGGGTGATATTTCAAAATCATGGGGATGATTTTCTGATACAAAGTGTACTTCTTAAAATTATACACACTCCAAATGGGAAAATTACAAAAGTTAAAAGTTGTTAAATCAAGAGTTAAAAAGCCCCACAGAACTAAGGCTGCAACAGAGTCATTTTGTGATGCTGCTCCAATAGCTTAAGCACAGTTTCACAACTGGCTGGATGCTTTTCCCTTGCTGGATGCTGGACTTGAGAACCTCTGCCGCTGTGCAGATAGCTAAAAATGGATCCAGAAAGCCTGTATACAAGATGAAGACAGACATCAGCTTCTTTCTGAGATGTCCTGTCTCCTGGGCACTGTTGGAATATTTTCCACACTGGAACACTTTCAAACTTAGTTTGGTCTATCTGAAGAAAAAATATGTAACAGGGTAACGGAGTGCAATCAAAAGAAAAGGTCCTCTGCGCCAGGCAACATGTACAGTGGGAACTGCGTTCCCAGCCTGAGCTCACATTAGGTAACAGGGGCGCGCAGACTGCTCCCACCCCTGCGCTGGACCACCAGCATGGGGAGGGGAGGCAGCATCATTTCCTGCCTCAAGAACTGTTTCCTATGTGGAGGACTAAGATTTTGGGAGGATGGCACATGGTAAAAACCAGAATGACCTTGCATGACATTGTTTGATGCTTAAGGAAAAACACAAAAAATAATAAAACCTACCAACAGCTGGTGTGCACACACATACTCCCCAGCAGTTTGTCAGGATTTTAGCTGCAGATACTATTCCTTAGCTCCCTCCAAAAATGGGGATAAAGTAGGAGTATGCACATGCATATATTAATGGTTTTTAAAAAATTATCACGAACCTTAAGGGCATGGCTCCATGCTTATATATTTGCAGACAGTTTGTTTACTTACCATGATATGCTGGCACCCTCAGTGTCATATACCATACCAGTGCATAAATAAGTCATATACTCAAATTTGACAACTGCACAAATGCTTTTAACAAACCACATGGCAAATACAAAGATGAGGGATTTCTTTTGCACATTTTAATGTAAAGGTTTTCATTTACAAAATATTTTTGTTAGGCTCAGCACCAGCTGTGATGAAAGCTGCATGAAAGATCCTGTTTTTAGCAATGTTAGTGAAGCGTTAAGCAGGCACAATCCTTCTTGGCATTGGAGGCTCCTGATGTGTCACGCACATCTTGGCTCTGTCGCACACATGGGATCATAGCACAGAGAGCACAGCTGATGCTGAAGACCACATCTGCACACCATTTCAGGAGTTTTGGCTGTTGGGATTTACTGGGGTAAGAGGGCCTGCTCTCTTGGGACTGGCTCTGGGCAGATGCCCTGGACCCAACACCCATTAGCAACTACAGCAGAGCAGACCTGCTCCTGAAAGCTCTCCCAACTACTTTTCACCCAAAACAAATCCAGCATGTGCACTGGAGAACTGGTCCCTGACTCTGAGCAGGCCCTGCAGCTGAGGATGAATGGGAGAGCTTGATTCAGAAATGTAGTACTGACCCAAATTAAAACAGCAATATGGAAACCTCCAGTGGGTTCCTGACAAGAGGTGCATTTGCAATCTCCCCCACAGGATGCATCTTTACCACTGTCCTTAGATGAAGGCAGGAAGATGTTTTAGGAGCAATGCTACAGAAATGATGTGTACCTGTGAGGTAAATGCTACAGTTAGCCAGAAATTGTTCACACTGGTTCAGTAAGACCTTCAATGTGGCTTTAAAACAATTTAAACAAAACCCCCAGCCACTGGCAAAGCAAATGAGCCTTCATGTAGAAGCTACTTCTTTCTTTTCCAAGAGGCAATGGTTGCAACATCTGGTATTAGAGCGCCGAGCCAGGGTTTAAGATGAAGCACTATGGGGAGGTGAGGATCACTGTCAGCTCTGTTGCCTTTTTTCTGGTCAACACCTCTGAAAATCACCACATGAGGGGATGCCAATGCTTGTCTTCAGGCAGCCAACCTGAAAAATCCTCCAAGAGGTTTCTGTGTATTGATTTTTATTCCTTTAATAACTTGCCACTAACTGGTGTCAAAGACGTGTTTATTACAGAAAGAATTGCACTAAGCAGCAGAAGAGCTGAAAATTAACACCACTGAGAATGCAAACTGCAGGAAGAGATTCCGATTTCTAGCAAAGGAAAACAATGCCTCAAGATGCATTTTAGATCAGAAGGCACCCTGAAGAGAGATTATTAGACAAAAGAGGAGGAATGTCAGCAATATTTTAAGAATAGGACTATGCTGACCATCAAGCACTACAAAATGTGTAGCTATTAGCTCTATATTAAGAACATCTACAGAAAAACCAAAAGACCATTAACTGAAACTGGAACCTACTTCCATCATGATTTAAATCATAATAGAATCAATCCAGCAGAAAGCATTAACCCTTCCAGCCACTTTTTCATGTAAGGCATGAAATCTTAAAAAGTTGTACTGAAGAGAAAGAAAGAAAAACAGATTCAATAAGTATCCTAATCTTATCCAAAAAGCTTCATTTATGGTGATCCTCAGATAGAGGAAGACACTTCACTGTACAGTGTTATTCTTAATGACTGGTAGCCTCTGATGAGAGCTGTCATCTGCCCAGAAGATCTGAACCTAAGATGAGGCAGTAACAAGCAGCAGCTCACCATGGCTTGTGCAGTGGTTCCAGAAATGCTGATGCCTCTGCCACCACCTAACTCCAGCTGGAACCTCTGCACCTGGTTCATGGTGGATGCCATCCACCCTAGTGTTACCAGGACACACTGGGACCAGATTACCTTTGTTTTCCCATTTGTAACAATGGTTACTTGGTACATTAAGACACTGCAATGAGTAATTCATTAGCAGTTGGACACTACTTGGAAGTAGCACTTTGTAGACAAGTGTCCAATATATCTAAGTATGCTTATCAAATGCTCCCATTCTCCTTTCACAGCACTTAGCGATGTCTGCACTTCAAACCATTCCCAAGCTGACAGTGTTTGAAAGTATCACTAACGACAGGACTAATCTTGATAAGTAACACCCTCTCACACTACTCAGTGTGTGCTACTATTCTCATAATAACAGTGAATATATTAAGCATTTTTGAATATTTGGTCACACCAAATATTCATTTAGCATCTCCTCAAGAATATAACACTGGACAGGAACAGCAATAAATAAATGCACCCATCACATGATAAGTAATCTATTTTTGTACTGAAATATCATATTGGTTACTCCTAATTTCCAGCTTAGTCAGCATCTTTTTTAAAAAAAAATTGAATAATAAACTTGTCTTTTATTTAAAAAGATTATTCACTTCTATGGAAATTATTATCAGGCCTGCAATCTAAAAAGGAAAGATCATGTTGAAATACGCCCATTTTAAGCGGTCAGGAAAATACAAAATTCTGCATGAATAGAATAAAACATTCAAAAATCCTAATTGCAAAAGCTATTTAATTGTAAATGTAGTTAAGTGACATATTTACAATGCATTACATTTTCACAGTAATAAAAAATGTCTATTATTTTTGCCATTATTATGTTAATTGAATTCATTCATTTATTAGGAGCTAGCTTAAAACTGTTTATATTATTCATTCTTACTTCATCAGTTGTAGTCAGAACATAGAATACAAAGATCATTGTCTGAAAATTGCTATCTCATGTAATTATTTTTTTTAAAATCAAGTTTGTCTGCACTTTTAATTCTAGTGGTAGGATACAATGCCAGCACCTAAGGACAGCAGTGAGTCACAGTATTGTTTGAATCTTCCATTCCAAGGACAGCCCTTGTCTATGTTTTAAATCCTCCAATAGTTCAGAGGCAACTCTAATACCACTCCCATGCCCTGCAAAGCTGGACAGGACACCTAGGGAGCTCCTGTCAGCATCCACTTCTGAGCTACTGTTGGAGCTTTCTTCCTCCTGGGCTCTCCAAGCTGTGTAATGCAGGTCCTGAATTTTTCAGTCCTGTGGAGAGTTTGGCCTCTTACCACAGGTCACAAGGACCCACTAAACAAAACATACAGTAGATATTTCTATAGGTTTAGCAAAGTGATCTGACCACCGGCACCCAAACCAGATCCTGCAGCACAGGTTCTGATCCACTGTAAGCGAATGTGAAGTCTGCACAGCTGTGAAAAATCATACCATCACCATCTGTGACAAAAGGTTAGACATGGAGTCTCATTTCAATGGGATATTAATTCTCAAGTTATACAATGGTACTTAAACCAGGAAACCTTTCAAACAATTTAGATACACAATTTTCATAAAACTCCTCATGCTCCTGCTGCAATTTTGCATATAAATTGGAAAATCACATTTACAAATAAGCAACTGAGTAAACAGCAGAAAGAAGTGAAGGTGCTAATTGTTCTTATTACCTTCAAAGCAATATGGCATTATTGTCATTAACATAAAAATTATCTTTTGTAAGTGTATATGACTTCAATGTAAGGGCAAACTTCTGGATAGCAGCAGAACAAATGGAACATATATACCAACACACGTCTCATCTAACTGTCATACATTTCTGCTTAGATTAATTCCACTAAGCAAGATTAATCTCTGTACAAAGCACACAGCTGTTCTTAACCATGTGTCCCACACCATTCTCTTGTGCGCTTCTACAACTGAAGGGAGAACTTTTATACTACTTTCTCAAATACAATAACCCTTCAACACTGGCTGTTCAGCAAGAAATAGAGAGAGCAAAAAATTCCAAGTTCCAGAAACATTAGTTTAACTGCATCCTAATCTTTGAGACAAAGAATTTTGAGGATGATATGAAATACCAAAGATGTATTTCAAAGAAAGTATTTTTGAGCAGGAGAGAATAGCCCTAAAGTCCTTCTCCACGATGCTATTTAATAACAAAGGCAATTGCAGCACAGGGGTGAGCATAAACATGATCTTGGCAGCAGCAGCAGCAGTCACTGGGGAATCTCTGGAGTGTAGTAGAATCAATTACCACGTTATTTTTTTAAGAGACAGGTAGCCACCTCTCTTGGTCTTTTCCAATGGAAATAGGTCAGAACTCACTCTGGTGGCATTTGCAAACACATGACATGCCTAACAGGACCAATTTTACAAATACCTAATGGGAAACTGACCATAAAGATTACACAGTTCAGTGTAAATCATCCTCTTACCTGCCGCAGATGCAAGTGTAGGAGGTGTGGCGCATGCCACCTCGAGTGTAGCAGTAGTGCTGGAACAAGCTGCAAAGAAAGAAATGTGGTAATTAATGATGTATGCAAAATCACCACAAGACAGGGAGAAAAGCAGGTCCTGCTTGAGTATAGCTGGGCAGGTGTAAATCCCTATCTGCCCAACAAGGCTCTCTACCCATTTCTGCTCAGCTGAACACTCCAACTGCCCCAAATCCACAGCTCAGCAGTCCTGCAGAGCCGCATGCGATTTCCACAAAGCCATTAAGCAACTCTGCAGCAGAGAAGAGGGGCTCAAGGGCAGCTCAGTGACCTCAAATGGCAACTGCTTTCCTTACAGCTCAACACAGAACAGGAAATTACTGTTGGCAAAAGGGAGTTCATCTGACCATAGAACAAACAGGAAGGTAACAGTTCAAATGCTGAAGCTGGTGAAGCTGGCCAAACTCTCCAAAGTGGAATTGAGAAAACCACTGCATTGCTGCATTTCGGGTACTCAATCACATCTATGATCCTTCTTTTCAATCCTGCTGCCTTCAGTCTATGCCATGTAGTTTCAGGAAAAGTGAATTCTAACCAGCCCTTCATGGGGGAAGGGGCTTGCCAGACAGGTAAAAGCTCTTCAAAATAATTTAAGCAGAAGCCCTTTCATTTTTACCACCACATGAGGACCTTCCGCTCAAAGCTGAACTAAATATCCCAGAAGCCTGATTTGCATCTGACTATTCTGTTCACCTTCCTCACAAGGCAAGCCAGCAGAACTGTCCCTTTACATAAAGCCAGGTACTTTCTGCATCAATCCAGGCTGGAATGGACAGTCTCATGTTTTCTTGTCTGTAGCACAACAGTCACAGAGAAAACATAAAACTACTCAATTTCAGACTGTGGTTCCTAAATACCTTTATGATCTTTCCCTGCCCAAACATGGGGAAAAAAATTAACACGGACTCCGTCCCAAGAGCAAGAAGATAATGTGGTAACATGAGGCTGAGTCTCCTGCAGCCTGTAAGGGACAGTACAATGCAGCATTGCTTGCTTTTGTGTGTGCTAGGGACAGGAAAGGGAAAGGAGAGCAGCCCATGCTCTCCTACAGAACTCCTCTTGCACTGCCATCCTGCTGGAGGAGCTGTTTGGCCTTAAAAAGCATTGCACTGTTTTCATTTCCACTGTCAAAGTCCCCCTCACATGAGGGCAGATGTGCCCAAAGCACAATTAATATAGGATTAGGTGCTTTATGAGCTAAGCACATATCATGGATCCTTTTATTCTTTTTGAAATATACTCTATTTACAATCCAATTCCCTGTAATACTGAATGAATTACAAAAACTCATTTCTTGTAATACTGAAATAATTAACATAGAGTGATAATGGTGCTATTCAAAGAATAGAGATGTTGTGATTTTGTCCTTCTTCAGCAGCAAGCCACAGAGTATAATTCAAATTTAAAGGATATTAAAGACATGACATGCTTGTAAATGTAAACTGGATTTTAAAACTACACAAAATGACAGTATTTAAAGAGAAACAAAAGAAAACATACAAATTAATCACATATGAAAAAAGAAAAACCTTCACTTAGAGACTTAGTAGGAATACCCTATTTACAAGATCTCTTTTCTGCTCAAAATGCTGTGGTGGTTTACAAGGCAGGAAACACTAAGTTTGTTTTGGCCCATAAATGAATAATAGCAATGAGCAGGTCAAATGTCAGAGACACTGAGAAGAAACTCTGACATGGTGAGAGCACAGCAGAGATATCACTAAACTGAGCTAATAAAATGTATCACCTAAACTACCATTTGTTCTGACACAGACATTTTTTCACTGAAATGGACATTTCATATGGAAACATTTGCTTGCAGGCAATGTTTACTTTGTAAGACATGACACTGTACATAAACATTTTGCACAAAAATTATACTGTTATATATGTATAGATACATTTTATGAATCAACTTTTAGCGTATTTAATAGACCCTTCACCTTAAATGATTGAATAAATTATGCCCTCTAGACACCAACTTTCAGTAACCTTATAAAGAATTTTAAAAATGAAATGTAAAAATGAAATCATGAAGGCTGTAAACATCTTTCCATCATAAGTGATGCAGGACAGGAGGGTTTAGTTTTCCATAGGACAACATATCACATATTCATAGTGGCAATTAATATGAAACTACGTAGCTAGTAATAGTATTCACCTCTTGCAGTACTCCTGCAGTACTGATTAGCAGTAAAAAGCAATAAACAAATTAAGACATGCTTTGTGTAACCCAGCTGTTGCCTGAACTTTGTTTCTGTTTTCATCAAAAATCATGGACTTCCCCTTAAGGCTAAGAAAGAAGTGGTCATTTATGTGACTGAGCTGATGATGGTACAGCTTTGCCAGGTTATGAGTTTCCTGCTAATAAAACCACTCACATCACTTTTTTGAATTTACTTAGTTGCAGTATGACTTCCTGCAATTGGAAAAAAAATCCAACATTTCCATCAGAGATAGCCAACATCTTTGTATAATATGGCATATATAAGTGAAGGACTGAACATCCCTTTCTTTCCAAAGGCTGGCTTTTCAAAGCTGGGCAATGCATATCTAGAATTAGAGAAGGCGCCAAGACTTTGTAGGTAAAGT
Organism: Dasyornis broadbenti; assembly: GCA_013397935.1. NCBI lineage: Eukaryota > Metazoa > Chordata > Aves > Passeriformes > Dasyornithidae > Dasyornis > Dasyornis broadbenti. The sequence goes on along the minus strand of VZRN01003160.1, from coordinate 38,251 downwards.
CCTGGTTCCACTGAAGTTAATGCAGATTCTGCCACCAGACTTCATTACATCAAGATTTCACTGCCTACATACACTGTAAGAATCTTTATCCATATGAGCAACATTAAAGTATAAAGTCTGAAATAGTCAGATGGAATATAATTTAATCTGGCACTCTGCATACATTGCAAATATTGCATCCTGAACTTTGCCTGGTCGTTTTGATTGAAGGATAAGTGTGTTCAGTCAGTTTCATGTTGGTGCTGAATGCTTTGCCCTGAGCTTTCAACGCAACCAACACAGATACAGAAATTAAGCAGCTCTTTCTATTCTCCTTCTTGCATGGGTTTCAAAGCTTCCTGTCATGTCTTGTGCAGTATTTCTCCAGAGGGTGTGTGTTTTACTTACAATGCGTGTATGGCCTCAGTGGTGTAGACAGATTAACCACTGGTGAATTGGCTTGTCATATGTCACCTGTTAAATGCAGACAACTTTGCTAGAGCTGGCATGGGCTGTGCACTGCTTTGGACACAACTTTTTTGTTGCTGCTGCTATGCAGAGGTACATCCTGGGTTTGGTGCTCCTTTTTTGACTGACAGTATGTGGAGAATTAAGGTAGTTTTAAAAAACCTCACTGTTTTTTCCATCAATTAAAAAAGAGACAAGAATTAGCCATCATCAACTCAAGCAAATCTGACATGAGTGCACTTCCCCTCCTTGCAAATTTTCTGAGGCACAAGGTAATGTTATCCCCACTGCTCCGCTGGGTCTCAACTGCCTCACTGACTCTGAATTGAGAGAAGAAAACTCCCCTTTCAGAAGTAATGGGTTCTTCACTAGTAGAAATAACAGAAGTATACCCTTGCTATGTTTCAGATCCTGTGGAGTACTGCATACATCCAAACAATCTCCAGAATGCTTGAAGAGCCTCAACTTCAAAACCTAAAAGCTTAAAAAGCCTAAAAAGCCATTGAAGTAAAACCTTCTATGAACAGTCTTTCTGACAAATTATCAAATCACTCTGACAATGATGTTTGTGTTTTATGGTCATCTTTGGTCCAGTTTCTACTGCTATCTAACACACATTGACATTTATAAACAGGTGTATGCTATGAATGGAAATTGTGTCAAATAAGGTAGCTTAGTATCAGCAGTTTTCCTAATTTAAGAGAATTTACAGAATAAAGACACTTAAAGCAGGAGGAATAGAACTATCTGTATTGATTGCTCTCACATGTTTTGCTTATTTTCAGGTCTTTCTCATCACTAGAATACAACATATCCATATACACTCAGCAGAGTAGTTTTTATTTCCAAAAAGAAGTACACAAATAATCTCTGATTTTAATTATCATTAGCTCTTCTTGAGTTATAAGAAATATTTATAAGAAAACCACACTAGCATTTCTTAGCTATTCACTCCTGAAAGTAAGACACTTCTAGATCAAAAAAGTTCAGATTATAAATAAAAATGTAATTGAGCATTTTGACCTATATCTTACAAAACCAGTAAGAAATGCGATTACAAAAAGAGTAATAAATATGGAGAAAAGAGAGATACAGAAGGAACTAAAAGCGGCAAGAATATCCAAGCAATGTCTGACCAAAAAAACTTTAAAACCAAGTTTCTACAACACTGCCTAATATGTTCCTCAGTGGCATCTGATGGTCCCACATCCTCAGTAACTGCAGCAAAGTGCTGCAGAATGAGACATGAACATCCCTTTAGGCTGGAGGAACACTCATCCCCAGGTTTCTGAGGAGACAGGGTGAACACCACTGAATAATTCTGTTCATTATTCTCAGATACTGCATCAAGAATACCTGTGGATACTGGTAGTTCAAAAACCAGATTTTTAGGTTGTGTATCAGAGAGATCTGTTGTCAACTTGCCCTGTGAACCATACAAGCACAGAAGAGTCAAGGACACTTGTAAGTCAAGGACACAATCTTATTAAGGTGTTTATATTGAAAACATGTATTTGAGAAAGTTGCCTCCTAATAAAAAGAAGCCTTTATACACTTCAAAAATAGTATTCTTTGAACACAGCCCTTGACAGTTGCCTTGAAATGCATGCAGGTGGGTTTGAACTATAAATTGGAAACCACAGTAACTTAAGGGAGTTCTGGTCAGAACTCGGAGGGTTTTCTGTAGTTCCTTCTTCTCTTTTCTTAATAACTACAATTGGAAGATGTAGGTGAATATCTATTAGTTATCTGTGCATTGAATTTTGAATTACAACTAGAATGTGTCCGTATGCTTTTGTATGGTGTAAATACAAAGCATAGCCATGAGACAAACTAAAATCCAAAGCCTTTTTAAAGGATTCGCAGAAGGCCAAACAGTCCAAAGCTGATCTATCACCAAGACTGAAACCCATTATTTTGATCATTTAGACACATAAAAATCTCCACATAAGAAAGCTATAAAGCCCAAAACTCACAAAATTGTTGAGCCACAGTAAATATAATTTGTCCATGATGCCTAAAGCACTTATACTTAACATCAAACTAGGCTGAAAGAAATGTGCTTAGAGGAAAGAAGGTGTCAGTAACATCCCATCAGTGAATACAGGAGCAAGGTTAGCAGTGCTTCCTTTAATCCCACACTAGACATAGTGAGGTTCTTAAAAACAGAGCATTTTTCTTTGTTAACCTACTTACTCTGCTAATGTAATTTATTTTCCATGGGCAACTAGATGCTTACAGGCTTAGCCTATCTAATCCTATTTTCATGTAGTTCACAACAGCACACTGCAGTATTGCAAAACATGTCTGAGGTTTTCTTAATACAAAAACACCACGTCAGTACTTCATTGCAAAAGGGTAAAATAGAGTGGAGAAGAGTAGGAGGGATAATCCAGCTTACTATTAATGAACAAATGATGGATCACAAACTTGCAGTAGAACAAGAAAAATAGCACCATGAGCAGATAAGCAAAGTTATTCGACACCTTGGAGACAATATACTTAATGATTTATGCCTGGAAATTGTTTAGAACAGAACTTACAGATCCATGAACAACAGGAAACAAACACACTTTTATGCATTGACTTCTTAAACTAACTGGTTACTACTTCTCATGAAAATTTTAGATTCAAACCCCACTATCTCTGGTTGATAGCAGCTCTACTGTGTGAGCAAAATAACCAGAGATACTGAAAGGACCTACACTTTGAAGCATCTCTATTTACAATTGTCCTAATTTGTATCATGCACAAGCAGAAATAATGTGTGATTTTTTTAAAATGCTGATCCTTCTGAATCTAACATCTAGATTCTGTTCTTATTTTTGCTGTGTTTACTTTAACTAAAATATTTTTCTTTACGTGCAGCAAACTCTACATAATACTAGAACCTTAAAAGAGACCAGTGGTATTTGAGTTCAGCAGGGATAGAAGAAGTATAACTTTGGCAAGCAGGTATGACACAGGAAACAGGCAGCATATTAATGCAAATACAGTAAGAACATTTATGCAGTAAGGAAGAGCTGTGTAGAAGCAGCACAAAAGTAAGTGCACTTCCCACTGTAATAAATAATTCATATTGGGATTTCTAAGTGTGTTACTTCTCTGTACTAAAATGGATCACAAGCCAGGCAGGAACAGAGGGTAAGATTACCCTAAAACAAAGATATATTTTAAGGCACAAAACAACACAGACCAGAAAGAAAACCATTCCTTCAGGAAGCAAAGTCCATCAAGGTAAAGCTATTAATACTACCTGGAAACCAGAGACACAAAAACCAGAAAGTCCATAAATAATACAAAACTCTGCACTGTCACATATGTCATCAATGATTTGCAATGATTGAAGGTAATTGATAATATCAGGTCAAGAACAAAGAGTTTAGATGAGGGGTAATTAGCATTTCAAATGCATAATTGGGAATTATAAATTACCTGCCTTAAGTATAGAATAACTGACAACCTTATATGACATGAGCTGATAATTCATCTTTTTGGCCAAGCTACACAGGTTGGTGAATTTAGAGAATCAGGAATTGCATTTTCCTCACATACACAGAGACATTTCTTTTTTATTTTTTAATTTCATAGCTCTTCCTTTTATCTATTCTGCATGAAGAAAATTTTCTCCCACCAATTTGCAAATCTAGAATTTTTGAATGATTGTTGAGTCAGAGAACATGACTATGATACTGCAGTAGTTTCAGATTTCCTGTGGAATGATCTCCCCTTCTCCCTTCTCCCTTCCAGACAGATTGATGCAAGTGTCTTCTAACAGGACTGTTGGAGTTTGAATCCCTTTTTTTTTTTTCTCCAATAGTGGAAAGGGCAAGTGCTTTCAAATATGTGATTTTAAAGAAGTGCATATGGCCACTCTTACTTGATTTGTCTTTCATCTGATTCTACACTGGTACCACAATTTTTTGACTTTGAAAATTCATCAGTTATGCATTTTCACAGAAGTTCAGCTAAGCCGTTTCACTACCCGTGTTCAAATGCAAACAATTATTATGTAAGCCTATAACCTCCTACTCAGCTGCTGCTTTTCCAGAAGATTGGCAAGACAATGGAATGGGTACCCTAGAGATAGGACAGTTACCAAGAATGCTCTGTAAATACCACTTTTCAATAAGTCAATCTTGAAATTAATACTTAAGAAGCCTTTAAAAACGTCTTCAGGTATAGTTGTCAAATTACTATTTTCCTGAAACTCTTTTAACTCTACTCAGAAATTTCACCTATCATTTGACAGAATTGCTTGATTCATCTATATAAAACCCAGTTGACTTGTGGATTCAAATATTATGACTATTAAGCTACTGAAATCTTTAACTATCAATCCTGTTGAAATACAGTTAGTGTTTCATAGTAGTTGAGCTGATTAAGATATTCGTAATACAAAGGTTTAATACAAAGGTCTAGTGCAAACTCCGACAGATCTACATCACTTTCTGGTTTTTGGTAAGCAGAAGCTCAGTGACAGGAGGTGTGTGCTCTGTCAGTACAGAGCTGCCAGCTCTGCCCAGGGGCTGTTACAAAGAACACAAATAAGGATTACCCACAGGACTACAGCAGGGCTCCAAGGCAGTCCAAGAACCACCATTAGGTAACGGACAGAAAAGGCCTGATTAGTACAAGAGATGGCCATCATTGGGATTCTGAGCTGAATGAAACTGAGCTCATTTGCATGATCATCCTGACACCCACAGAGTCACAGCCCTTGTGTGCCACTCTGGAGTCTGTGCCACAGCAGGGAAAAGAGTCACTTCGCTGCTCTCCAGCACAGAGGTTCAGCACTGGCACCAGGAACACACAATTTGAAGGTGGGAACTTGCCCTTCTATGCTGTGCTAACCCCACATTCCATGTGTTCCTTCCTGCTCCTGCCTCTGCCAGTCTGGCTGTACTAAGGCAGAGGGCTCCTCCTCCTCTGCTCCCGTACAAGAAGGAGCTATAAACCCTTGAACAGGACTTGTTTTCATCCATTTTCTAGAGCAGAAGGCTTTTCAAATAGTTTTCAATCTTCACTAAATACATAAACGGAAAACGAATCCCACTGCTGCACTGCAAGGCAATGATCACTAAAAAGAGTCTTTGTTTTAATTCTTCACCAATTCCAAAGACCACTTGGAAATCACATCCATTACTAACAAGGCAGAACAAAGCTCTGCACTGGTCTACATTTCATATTTAATTTAATATTACAGAAAGAAATGGCACAAATTTTTCCTAGACTCATTGCTCCATTTCCAGCTCTAATAATTCTAGATCACAACTGGCATATTTTAAATTAAATTTTTTATAGTTTAAACCTATTTATCAACAGCTAATTAACGAGGTCTAAATCCTTTGATGACAGAATGATTAAACTGCATTTTAGCTAATCCATCTTTAATTAAAATGCTGCCAGCAAATAATTTCTGGATGTGTAAAAAGGACACATTTATAGATGCTCACTCTTTAACTATGCATTATGTAAAGCTAATAATTGGAAGAACTCATGATTTCAATTATATTTTAATTACTGTTACATATAAAACATGCTTTAATAGATGTAATGCAATACATTTTCTTTCTTTACAACCCACTAATCATTCCTATTGGGGTGACAACCAAATAAAAGGAAGTTTAATGCATGTGTAAGTATAGGCATCTTTTCTTAGCTTTGAGCCAATTCTCTCTCCATTTCTTCTTCACAGCAGAAAGGTACCTAATTATCTCCAAATCTAAACCACAAATGAATCCCTATAAATCCCTATTAAAACTCTAAAAGGAGATTAGTAGTAATTGATGATAATAAAGAGAAATGCTTTATCCTTATTATTGCACTTGCATGTCTTCAAGTTTCTTCAACTCAAAGCACAAGGCTACTAAAAACGTTCTACTTAGGAAAAAATAGGTGACAACTAACCAATTTTCATATTTAATTCCTTTCTAATTTTAGGAAACAACAAGAGCCAGGAGAGGCTTTAGTTACTGGAGGAGCCACCAATTTTAACTTCTTTAGGGTCTCCCCTTGCCTCCACCTGGGAGAGGAGGCTGGTAGGTGAACATAATGTGAAGGTTGCAGCCAGCTCCCCATCACCTGCATTAATGGGAGGCTGAGACATAAATGTGACAGTGATAAAACTTTAACTGGTCTTTACTATGGCTAAGTCAGTTTTCAGTGCAAATATGGAACAAATTCTCTCTTTCTAAAGCTGGTCAGGAACACTCAATATCCCATAGCAAGTCAACCTTTAAAATTGCATGGTATTGCAACAGATTTTGTTTTACTCAGACAACCTAAAATGTGATAAATTACAGTTATTAAACATGTTTCTAAGCTCTCCATGTTCCAAGTAGTTGTACATCATGTAAACTGTTTTAGAGCTTTACTGCTTGCAGTGATCTGAATTTGACAAGAGGAAACCAGTAAGTTTATAGGAGAATACTGTTTACCCATTATATCGTACTTTACAAATATTAAAAAAATATGTATTATGTTATTTCTACTGACTCAGACATGTTAAAATTGAATTTTCATGTTGATTTCTACTGTTTGGATATATCAATGAAATTGCTGATATTTCAGTTTATTTCAAGTTTTCTTTAAAACTATTTAATATTTAAAACACTGTGATAGTTAAGATGTTTTCACCACAGGCACCTATCATGAAGCCACTGAACATAAACATACAAATACTGAAACAACCACAAAACAAGATCTGAGTTGCCTCCTAGTTTGATTTACATAAATCCTATCCCTTCATTTCCCTTTTTGACTATTTCTGCTTATAAACAAACTCTTGGGCACAGGGAATATGGTTTGCTACCTTATAAAGTGCATTGTCCATTTATAGTCTGATGAAATAACAAGAACAACAGCATATTATGAAGAGTATATGAGCTGTATCTCCTTGGAAGAACATGTCTGGAAAGGTCATTTGGAATATATAAGTACACATATCTAACAAGAACAAATACTGATGGAGCAATGAGCTTTATCAAGGTTTATCGAGAACACTCCTTACTTTTTGTAGTAGATCTACCTGGAAGAAAAAACACACCTCAAAACTTATTACAAATAAGTTTGCTGTTCCCCCAGGAGCCTTGTAGTACCAACACAAGTGAAAAGCAGATAACTAAGACTGTATCCCCTCACACCACCTGTTTCTCATCACATTACTGGTTTTCCTGTCTCTCATGATGCTTTGGAAGTATGAGACCAAGGACAAATATGTTTAAGGACTGCACAGTAATATTAAACAAGAAGAAATATTCAGGAAGAAATATATTAGCTGTTAGAAGCACTTGGGAATGACAGTAATAAGGCCAATACCAGAAATAGCATTATGATAGAAGCTAATCAGAAATATATTGACAGCTCTTTTACTTTCAATTTAATGTACTGGTTCATTTAAATGCTAACTATAGTAACTGCTTTTGTTTGAAGATGGCGCTTTGGCCAGCAAGTGTTCTGATTTCTCTCTCAGTGTACAGACACTGCCCAAGCAAGGGCACAGCATGTAAATGCCAGCTGTCACCTGAGAGGTGACTAACATCTTCATGGGAGGATACTTTCTTGGAGGAGGCTCATGCCAGACAATTTTACTTCCCAGAATTCAGAACCCTGCAACCCTGCCTGGATCTCCCACATTCTTTCTAGAGAAACACAGTGTATTGCTGCTTCCTCAGCAGTGAATGTGCAACTAATTATAGAAAAGCTGGTTAAGTATTTCAGAATCTTCTAGCAAACTCCACCACACTATCCAAACTTTTCTTAGAATTGCGTTTTCCCTGTCCCCAGAAGCCTCAAGTAAGATGGTGTGTTTGGCTGGGTCTGCTTCCAGATACTGTATCATCAAAAAGACGAGTTTTCTTGGCTTGTACAGATAAATAACAGATCAGAAAGTGTCCTTCTCTAATCTTTCTGACCATGTTTCAAGAGCCCTGGTCACATAAAATGAGTGAACGGCTGCCCAGAGGACTACACCATTTACCACAAATTACTTCTTTATGGAAGAATCAATTTTATAGTCTCCTGAATTTCAAACACTTGCCTCTTCAATCCAGTGGAATTACTCTTTTGAGAGCCAAGCCTGAGATAGATGACTCCAAGGATCTACTCTTGGGGCTATGAACTATCTGTTGTAAAAATCTAGAGAGGACTTAAAAGTCTTTGCAAAAGACTCTGAGTAGAGAAAACAGGTATCAACACTTCAACATTATATGGGGAGAAGTGCCCAAACTAATCTGTTGAGTCTCTTAACAGTCTTCTGTCTCAACACACCAAGAACCTACACTCAAGTCAATCCAATACAACAGAACCAGTAAGCATTATCAAGAGACACCCCCTCCATGCTGTCCTGGAAACTTGCAGGAGCATGATTTTCTGCTTGTGCAGGGAGAGCTTTGCAAAGCTGAACTCATGAGAATAAAGCTTTAAAGACACATTAACTAATTTCAACTCCTAAGGAGAGAATATACAACTTGGAAATCAAATACCACTGCAAGACCTGGGGAACAAAATGAAATGCATTCAGGAGAGATGATTCCAACAGCTCTTAAGCTCTTGCAGTCTCAAGAAGAAATCCATAATACTGATCGTGATTCCCTTAGTCCACGTTGCAGAGTACAAATCATCATTTGGGTAAAAGTGAAGGGAAAGCACACCCTCAACAGAACTTTCAACAATTCAAGCTGTCACAAAAGCCTTGAAAAATCCACTTGCCTGGTTTTAAGTGGCACACAGAAAATTGCCTGACACAGTGCTCATCGGTTTCTGCAGATCTACTGTTTTTATTTGAAAGAATTAAAGCTGTAAGGATTGGAAAGATAGTAATAACCAACTATAAATAAGCCTAACATTTTACTGCATACCTAAAACTCTGAGGGTCTTTCAGTTACTCCGCTCATGGCAAAGCCTGCACTAGCAGCAAAAAACCCAAGAATTCCAGTCCTTGGCTAACAGCATAATGTCTAGAACTATTAAAGAATGAAAGAACTTTTGTCCACATGTCTACTTAAAGATTGAAACTGTTTATGTCAAGACGTGAAACTGCATAGCAGAGCTCTATCTGTGGAGAGGCACAGTCAAACTCTTGCACCAGTATTACATAATCTGTTCTCTCTATACAGAAGTTTTGTTGCCCACCAAGCCTGGCTCCTTCTCCCTACAGGAACATGAAGGTACACAGAAAAACAGGGCAAAATGCAGAGGCAGCACTTGCAGGACCACATCTCCCAGACTTAACCCCACAAAGTCTTTGGTGCTTCCTGCTGACATAGCCAGACAAGAAACCACATCCCCAAACATGGCTGAAAAAGATCTACACAATCACACTGCCTTAAAGCATGTCCCAGAGTCTAATGCCACCTCCACGCAGCAGTGGATTGACCTACAGAAATTCTCAACACTTATTTCTTGCTATGTAAGTCTCTGCCAACAGGGATGTGAGTTGCTCTAACAGGTCCTCTAAGATGCTAACAAGCCACTAGTTCTGCTGGGAATATAAAGTCTAAAATATCTCTTGATTCAGCTGGCAATTATCTTTTCACTAGTACACTATACCTTTCACCACCTCTGGAGGTGCCTACATGCAGAAGAGGTAGACATCTTTCACTGTATTCAGTAAACTTGGCCAAAATAAAGAGAAATATGGGCTTTATTTCCTCACAAAGTGAAAACAGATGAGATCAGTGCTGAAACCTCATTAACAGGCTATGGACGCAGTCAGTCTTACTATCAGATTTGACAGGTATCCCCAAACACACGGCAAAAAGATCTGACTCATGCCCTAAAGCACCAGGCAGAGGACCAAGACCAAGGGGGATGATAACAGACCAGGATTGCTGAAGACCATGGAACATCAGGGAGCAGTGACGGCTGCTGAATTCTCTGAATTCAGGGTGGTTAGGAATCATTGGTTTGCTCAGACACATCCATTTTTACACTTAACTTCCTAAGTCCTTCCATTAAAAAGTCTTTGCCAAAAGAAGCTGGTTCTCCATTTAAAAAGTACTGATTCTGTACAAAGGCAGAATTTGCCATTTTCCTTGTTTATCATTTATATCTTACCTGTGCACCTCAGTTTCTATTCAATTTCTTCTGGCTTAACCATATAGGTACTAAACATGTGGGGCCTTTTGTTTAAGCACCCAAGTAGCCCCCAACAGAACATGAACCCTCCTTAAAGAACTGTCTGTATTTACCAAAATGGCTATTCTTGGATAATGCTGTATGTAGGCCCTCATATTTCTCAAGAAAGAAGAGCTCCTTCCCACCACTTTCAAAATGAAAGTGACATTAGAAGACATTAGTTGTGACTTTCCACACAGACATCAGACACAGAAGTACTACAGAGAGAGATCTAAAAAACTTCACCTTGGACCAGAATCATTCCACTTGAGGTAATTAAGCCTTTGTTCTGATGTATATACACACATCTCATTAGCTGTTTCTGAGAGTTTACTACACAGAGGACATGTTCAGTTGTTTGCAAACTCTCACATCTAAATTATTTCCAGATCACAAGTGCAGTATTCTCTGGCTTTCATATAAATTCTTTCTTCCTAAACTTATTATCACTTTCTTGTTTATATTAAAAAAATGTTATATTAAGAGGCTCAATTATCAAATGATCCAGATCTTACTGCTCAATTCCCATCACTTTGATATCCTACTAACTTTCAAAGGTCTACACCTACATGATTTATTGAGACCTAGAAATTTCTTCTGAGATGTCAATACCACCAGATTTACCACCATCTCCTTTGCAACCTCACTTGTGGAAAAAGAATAAGTGTTAGAAGAAGACTCATTCCTGACAAGCACTCCTGTCAGTTAGCCAGGCTTTAATCCACTGAATGTGTACCTTATTAATATGGTTATACAGCTAATCCCCATGTTGTGTGATACTGAGTCAAATGCACTGCTGAAGGCTAAATATATTACAGCCATGGAATTAACTTTATCAACTAAATGTAAACTAAATAAAAAATTAAATCCTGGTTTCTTTAATAAGATGTCCTTCATAACACCACATTAACTCTAATTAATTAAATACTTATCCTCCACTACCGGAACTTCATATCAGCAGTGCCATAGTTGTCAAATAAGCCCTTCTTATCATGAATTCAAGTTGGTATCACCCATAACCCCAGACTGGTTGCTCCCTCTCCTCCTCCTGCCCCAAGTGAAAATCGGAACCAGATGATCTGCTAAAATTTAAAACACAGTTTAGAATGTCTATATTGAATACACATATGGATAGTAAAATATTTAGGAAACAGTAACAGCCAACAGTGTTCATTCATTCTGTCATGAAACAAATATGCAGAGCTTTTCACTTTTAATACTCAGTGAAGAAGAAATGGAACTGCTAAATGAGATCTGTCTGCATCATGTCTTCAGTTAATAAAGTTAATAATGAATCGATGTTTAGATATGTATATATATCTATAAAACCTGCACTGTTAAAAGGACTACTTATTTAACTATAGATGTCAGATAACTGATAATTCCACCAAACAAATTCCTTTTTAGCTTCATTTTTGAGTTCAGTTACTTTTATTTGTCCTCAAGTATTCCGCATAAACCGGTAGCATCAATAAAAACATGTCAATTTTGATCTGCCTCGTAAGATGCAAGAGCTCCAGATAGATTTTCAGTCAGCAGACAGGGTGACAAGAGCAGCTATTATTAACAGCCGTTAGACAGAGTGGCAGGACCAGAAGACAGCTCCCTAGATTTAGGCTGGATTAAGTGGCTACTGTACTCAGACAGACCTTCAAGCACTGTAAATAACTTTAAAACTCTACATTGTGGTTGTACTCTTTCTGCTGTCAGAATTGGTTAGGTCACATCACATGAGATGGTTTACAGCAAAGTGACAAGGACTATGCTGAATGGCAAACTGTATGGCTTATCATAATGAATTAAAATTACTTAATACAGGTACTGGAGCAAAGGTCTACAAGAATGAGTGAGACAAAGAAGATTGACACAGAACTAATCAGAAAATTGCTATAGGAGAGGAGAAAATACAGCAGCTCTGCTAGAAAGTTTGCTAGCTTTTAAATAACATTTTCTGTTTCTCCCTATGCTATCAAATCATTATTTGGTTTTATGACATCTGTATTTAAAACAGAGTAGCTAAATACAAAAAACTTTTAATTGGTTGGATACCCAAGTTCCATGATATATAAATCACTGGGGGTAAATACCCAGTTTTTGTGCGCCAAAGATAGGACATCAGTATTATTCATATTAAGAAAGGAATCAAAGCAAGATGCTTCACAGCAGTTCCTGATTCTGTTTAACAAAAGTACAGAGATCATGCTAGCATTTAACTTTCCTTTTCCTTTCAATTCTGATGCATTTGCCACTATCCGTCTCAAAAATTAAACCATGACCCCATAAAATATAGAAGAGAAAAGGTCTGCAAATCCAAAGAACCCAATGCAGCTACTGGTGAGTGGCTCCAATGACCATAGAAATGCTGTCATTTCTTCTTTACCATTGCTATGTTCAGGTCCCCTTTATTGCTCTCTGAAGTTCCAGGTTTGTATTCGGTAGTACTGCAGCATTTGTAACAGAACAAACAATGAGAAAATTACCGTTACTCAAGTATTTTGTGCTCTTCTCCTAATTACCTCCATGAACTTCAAGAGAGACCACTTTATGCAGCATTCTCCTAGTGCCACAACCCTGCTTGGGACCACAGGTAGGACCAGTTCTTTTGGAGGTTCTTCCTGCCTTTGCCTCTGAGCCACCCCACACTCACTGCACCAAATCTGTGCCCTGCATGCCAAACCTACAGTGCTGCTCACCAGTTTCTTTATTGGGGTAGAGAGGAAGATGCCACACAGATTGTACAAACTTCTGCTGCACCTTTTCAACAGGAGCATCTTTTCATGCCCGTCTTGCATTATTCATAAGGCTTATAAATTAAGAATTGCTGAAAAGGTAAGAGGGTCATTTCAGAAAGCACTTAAGTATCTTGGAAATTTAAGCCCATATCCCCAAAATATTATAGCACTGATTCATACTCTATCCAGAAAGATCTGGTTGGTCTTAAAAATTGAGACTTTAAAACTTTAAATCCTCCTGAAAAGGTGACACGGAAGAGGAACTAGAGCAGTTTTCAAAACTGAAACCAACGTCTTTCCTTACATTAACAGCAGCTCCTTTGATAATCTAAGCTGAAAGGAATCCAATATATTTTTCACTCTCTAGTCTTACTTTTAATACCCTGTTACCTTGGATAACGAAAATAGATGAATCCATTTCACTTGCAGCTTCTTGTGCACGAGGTGAGCTCACCAGCCCCCAACACAGCCTGAGCCTGCCTTTGGGAAAACACGGCTGCTCCAGACTTCTCCAGGTAAGTGAATGGAATTACTTCTCCTGCTCTTCATTAGGAAAAATGGGAAAGGAGTGGCTTAGGGATAACATTTAACAATTGTGGTTACTCTCTGGGAAGTATGCAGATTTTTAATTTCTCTATTTGAGTTTCTAGTAATTGCAGCTGGAAAGGGATGCCATTGTTATAATGCACACAATACGGAAATCAACTGCAGTTCTCCAAACTATTTGTTTACTTTCCCACCAAAAAATCAATGCAATAAAAGCTCTTCAAACTGCTACAAGTCATCTTTACCAAGTTCAGATGAGAATCTTTTTCATCACAGCTAGTCAAAATGAGACTATGATGTACAAAGCTCACCCAAAGGAAAAGAAAATTTTCTACTGCTACTAATTTTATAATACATTTTATCATGTTTCTCCTGAGTGAGTTTTCTACAGAATCTTGCAAAGCTCATTTACAAATACTCCCAGCTTTTGAGATATAATAAAGAAGTTTCACCTATTTACGCCAGCTGCTTCCTGTGCCTGCAGCAATTACCACACTGGGATGAACTGCAGTTTAGAGGCTACCCAGATTCATGTTCCTACTCCCATCATTTACCAGCAGTTTAATTCTTATATTCACTAACCCATGTTAAGAATCTTTAAAAGCAAGTCTACCACTCCTTTAATTAGCAATTTCCTGAGTTGTGTTCTGCTTTAATCTCACCTCTTAATGACTAACAATAACTAAACCCCACATCGTAACAAAAGCAATCTGAATAGCTCAACAGAAAACTGGAAAGAAGCACAGCTGTGGAAGCATCTGAGAGGGAAGGGGGCCTGGCATGGCTCTGGGGACACACTTGAATGTTGCACAGAGGAACAGGAGATCCAGCTGAGGATGGTCATTTCCTACTACAGGTACGGTACAAAGAGCTGGAGCTTCTCTGTCTCCACAGAGACAAGAAGTAATGAAAGGAAAAACATAAGGTGGTCAAACAGACTTGTTTGGCATCTCCCAGCAGAGCTCAGCATGGAAACATATTTTTAAGTTCTGGTACAAGCCTTAGCCCCTGGGTACGCTGATCCTTGTCCCAGTTGGCTGGTTGGCAGTGTCTCAGCTGGTAGCTTTCTTTTTCATCTATTAGATGAGCATTTATGATAATTCTAGTTTTCTGTTCTGCTCTCATATGAGAACTTCTGTGCAAGGCAAGTTCATCTAGCCCCATTAATTAATTACCTGTATTTCAGGATTAAAAACCCAAGTATTTTTTATACCTCAGGATGCAGAGGCAATGCATTGCCACAGAGGCACTTAGTCATACTTTTTTACAATTCATAGCATTACTAAGGTTGGAAAAGCCCTCCAAGACCATCAAGTCTGACCTGTGACCAATCCCCACCTTGTCACCAGGCCAGAGCACTGAGTGCCACTTCCAGGTATTCCTTGGACACCTCGGGGATGGGGACTCCAAACCTCCCTGGGCAGCCCTTTCCAATGTCTGATAAACCTTTCCAGGAAGAAATTCCTCCTGATGTCCAAACTGAACCTCGTCTGGTTTGAGGCCATTTCCTCTTGTTCTGTCTGCCATGTGCTTTGATGCCCCCACACTCACACAACAGCAATCTTTAGCCTTGGACAAAATTGTACATTCAGGCCAATTCACAATTAATTTACTAAGGACTCTCATATGCAACAAATCCTTAAATAGGGAATACCAATGGACTTCACAGAAAAGTAATCTGATATAGTCTCCTGGCTGAAAAAAGATAAAGTATACAATAATCTATGAATTATCTGGTTTTATTCAGAATAAGATAATTGTATAAACCATCTAATGGCTTCTGAGTTTGCTATCTACAATT
Source organism: Dasyornis broadbenti (assembly GCA_013397935.1). Taxonomy (NCBI): domain Eukaryota; kingdom Metazoa; phylum Chordata; class Aves; order Passeriformes; family Dasyornithidae; genus Dasyornis; species Dasyornis broadbenti. The sequence continues at coordinate 22,606 of VZRN01003160.1, read as the reverse complement.
CTCCAACTGTTACCTCGCTATGAATCTTCTTTGAATAAAAAGGAGGAATAAACCAGCAAAAAAGCCAAAAAATAACAATTTACCAACCTGATAAAATCCTAGTAGCTTCTCAAGCTCTCATAACTAAAATGCTATCCTTTTGCTCCCTATTTCCCAGTCTTCTTTCCTAAAAATCCTGACAACATTAAGAATTTGTTTTCATTTTTACAAATCTAGGTTGGATTTTTGCAATAACAGAGAGGTCATGTAAAATTGTTGTAATTTTTTTGTTGGGTAAAAATTGTATCTATATTTACTTCTACTTGCTTTTCTGTTTAGTAGCCTTACAAGCATTCATCTTCCCTAATCCCTTTGGACTTCTGCACCTTTCAACCAAGTCTCCTCACAATCCTGCACTCTGACTCAGAGCAGTATTTACTTTCTCTAATCGCTCCGAAAATCAAGGCCTTTGAGTGCAATTATAAATACTGACTTTGATATTGCCTAGACTCCCATGACAAAAGATCAGAACTACACACCAAATCCACACTAAATCTTTGTGTGCTGCTGAGGCAAACAAATATCCTGCAATATACCATGGCCACCTGTATTTACTAATACTGAAATCTGGGATGCAGTGCTTGGTACTTCCCATTTCAGTGGTCCTCACCACTGTGCTGAGGGAACACCCAGCGTTCCTAGGCTGTACATAGCACACAAACATCTTCTGCTGTGGACTATGACACGTGAGACGAACACTGGGGTCGGAGTGAAGAATCGAGGAATGGCCAGACTCACTGGTGGTCTCCTCCTCACCTCTGCAGGAATGGGTGCTTAGGAATTTAACAGTCCTCCACCAGCTTCGTATGTAGAGCAAGGGGGATAAAGGCAGAATAATGGGTCTTACCAAGAAGAATTTGGACAAGTTCATGTGTCTTCTTTTCCCAAAACTGTGACTGCAGGATGAGGAAAACAAGAATCTTCAGAGATAACGAATAATAACTAACGCTAAAAACCCCACAGGGCACTGCTATTCGAACAGTCTTTTGAGAGAGACGTGTTTTATAGTTGTAACAATGACTCCTGAAGCTGCTTAAATATACAAGTTGTTGTGTTTCATCAGGGCTTATTTAAAGCAATTTTAAATATTGTAGGGAGAGATATGCATGTGTGTGTGCACACTTACTTTGTCTAAAATCTGAAATACATACAAATAATATTTTAAACATACATAGTATCTAACTGGAGTACTGAATTTCATTCTTTCACCCATGCAGTTGGTTTCATTATACCACACCTTTCAGACCTTCTATAATCTAATAACTTTGCCAACAAAGAAAATGTGGTTTGGAGGCTAACTAGTGCTATTTTAAAAATAACTGTATTCCTTTTGGTATCTTTCCACCTAACTGGTATAAACCCTCATTAGCAAAGGCTTTGACAAGCCCCTGCATCTGCAGAAAGCCCCCCGTGTATCTCTCAGCACTTCGCAATACTGAACAGAGCTCTGTGCCAGGTATCCAGATTTGGAAAACACTTCTGACAACTTCATTTCTTTCAGAATTAAACCATTCGAAACCCACAGGTTTTCAGCTCTTAAGAGGCTTTAAGTTCTCCCTGCAATAAGACATTGTCATTCCTTGATGATTTTAGAAAGACTAAATGTTCTATCAGAACAAGAAAAAGATCAGGCAGACAACAAGCGAAATTTTAATCTCTGGTATTTTTAATTTCTACTTTAATCTCCATTTTTTTAAGTTTCCCCACTTAATAAATAGTATTCTTAACACACTCCTTTCACCACTATTTTCTGATCTATCCTCTCCCAGGTTCATTACTGCCTATTATAATCTGTCCACAACATTTTTACAAAACATATTCCCCATATATCTCAGATAGTGGGACAGATACTGTAAGATACCTTTCCTTGGTTTAGTACACTGAATGTGGCTGAAGAGAGGCTAAAAAAGATTGAAAAGATACAAGTGAAGCGGGAAGGAAGGAATAAAGATGTTTGCTGACTTGCTGTCTGGTGTAACTTAAACAGCAAAAATGCCAGTCAACTATTTTCAAGCAATTTCAAAGACACAAGATATGAAAACAGATATGCTAAAAATTAAGTTGGAAGTTTAAATTGATGTCTAACGCCACTGTAAGTCTGGAAAGTAGAGAAGTTGTATTTTCAGTCGTGATTCTTCAGTGCTGTGTGTGTGTGGGAGCCTCACCAGAGCTCTGCTCTCTGCTTCACACTCCCTGTCATCTGTTGGAAACACAATCACAGCTGGCACAGAATTTTCATGTCACCTTTTCTATACATCCCATTCAGAAAAAACCAGCATGCAGCATGCACGTAGAAAAAGCAATACTTGGAATTCTGAGCAATGTACATTCAGTCCAGTGTGCAGTACAATTTCACACGTATTTATAGAAGAATATCTTACAGGACAACAGTTTGAAGTATCTGTTCAGTGAAATGTCATTCCTATCAACTGCACCATTCTTCGAACAGCCACATCGGACCATTTTTTCACAGCAAGGGGTAGCATGAAAGTCTCAAGGCCAATGGTTTTTTCTGGGTCTTTTGTGTAAGATCAAGCCTGTATCAGAAAAAAAAATAATACAGCTTCCCCCAATTCTTAACAGGTTCTTTTTTTCTATTATTCCTCAAAGATGTTCCCCAGCACAGACTGAAAGCTTATGCTGTTCATACTCAGACCAGTATTACCACAGAGGGTTTGTAAGTATATCTCAGACAGACACACTTCCAGAGTGTTTAAGAGAAACTTTGCTCTTACAATACAAATCAGCAAGACTAGTGGCTTTAAAAAAGTATTCTTGTTAGCAGAATGCTCTGTGAACATTACTTTTATCAAAACCATGTGCCAACTCACCGCACAAATAAATTGCCACCTCATAAAATTGTCAAAATCATATCCCTCAGGAGCAATAAAAGCACTTTCTGCATTGTAAAATATTTCATATTTTGTTTCTACTATGTAAAGTGTAATAGGCTACATAATTTGATGCATATTTTTGGGGATCCAGTACATCTATTAGCTATGTAAAACACAGCGTACCAAATAGTTCACAGCTCCGAGTTTCAATTATTCCTGACACTGAAATAATGAATTGGTGCAGGCAAGAA
>VZRN01003160.1:0-19470 GCA_013397935.1 Dasyornis broadbenti | reverse complement strand
GTGCAGAGAGTTTTCTTGTGTTTCTTTTTAATAGTAAATAAATTGTTCTGAGTAGCGGAAACAATTGCTCCAATACACATATTAAAACTTTAAGATCAGCTTTGGTATATATGTTGAAGTTTTACTAATGTACCAAAAAAACCCTCCTGTGCCTGCAATCAACAAACTGCAAGTCCCTAAACAATAGCACTGCCCCTCCATCCCAGCCATAAAAATGACAAACTACATCCCCACTGCAGTACACCCAAACTCTGTAACAGATTAGATTTAAATTTGAGCAATGCACCAATGCAGCTATTAGTCTTCCAACTCAAGTGTCAACTTCAAACAAATTAACAGCTGAGCAGTCTCAGCCAAATGATGTCTTGACAATTACAAACTGCAATTCTAAATCCAAATTCCAGTGCAATATTACTGAGTAAGTTTTCTGAACTGTAGTGATTTGGTTGAGTAAAAAAAATACTGCCAAATGTGGTTCTGCAAGTTATCACATCCACTTCACCATCCACTTCTTTTAAAAAAGACACATATTGGAGATGAAAGAGGAGATCAGAGCAGGAATTTGATATACAAGTGCTGGAAGTTACAACACACATGCAAGCCTTGTCAAATTCCTCCAACTACACCCATCTACACATAATCTACAGCTCAGATGAAACTGAATATTCTCTAAGAACCAGCATGATATGAAGTGTATCTCAGCTTGAAACTACAAAGGAACTGGCCAGCAGTTGAGATTTTTGCACACTATCATCCATTTTCAGCACACACTCTTGGAACCAGGGAAGACAAGTAAGCAGACAGTAGCAACTCCTTGTGTGGCCCTTTCCTTTTCCTTAGAGATTTTTTTTTTTTCTCTTCAAAGCTTTATAGATTGATTGCAGAGCTATGCTGTAAATCAAAAGAAAGCCACTATACATTACCTAGATAGAATTTTCTGGTCTCTTTACTCCTGTGAAGCTATTCCTCAGCTGTTTGATCCAAAGGCCACCGGCAATGTCTACAAGTGCACTACCTGCAATGGCAGCGGAGACACATTTTTTCCCCAGATCCATTTTCAACAGCTTGATGAATTTCCACCTGCTTCCAGTTCTAAAGAGAACCACCAAGGCATATGATTCATTGATTCAAAATACTTGTTCAGATTGAACAAAAAAGAAAAAACAAAATGTAGCCTACGAGTGACTCAGAGTAAAAGAAAGTGCATGGTCTACCAGTGTAGACCAATGTGCCCAGCTGTGATTACCTACACTCCAACTGAAAAATAAAGGAAGTAGTATTTTTCTTCTTCTTCAAGAAAAAGAAAATTTAAAAGTCCTGTTGCCACTGTGAAAGTTATTCCTTAGGAAGGAAAAATACATTAAAGGACAAAAGCATCCTGCTCATCCCTATCAGCTTCTCACTTTCTTCCTCATGCATGAAAGACGGCAGAGAAAGTTATATTTTCTGGGAGTTTTTTTAATCTCTGAAATAGACCACGCCTCTTCTTTCTACTACTGTTGGAGGACACTACTCAAACAATGCACTTCCATTTCCCAGTCCTTCAGCACGCAGCAATGCACTCAGTCCATCACTCATGTTCTTTCTAGATAAAAGCGAATACTTTAAACCATGTTTTCATCACTGCCAACTTTGAGGAGCCCTGTGCCTCTTGTTTTAGTACAATGAACACAGCTACGAATGGCAGGTCTCTGGCAGCAACCCAGCCATGACTGCTCAAGCTCCAGCAACTACAGGAGGCACCTGAAGGAGTATGGGTGTATCTTGGGATGTGGGGACCTGTGCTGAAAGCTGTGCTGGATGCTAGTAGCGGGCTAATGAGCCCGAGTGGAAGTAGTGCAGGAAGATGAATGGCACCTGGTAATGATCTAGCATTTATCTGGAGTGACAATGGTGACATCTGTCATTTGCCATGATTTGTAGCTGGAAGCCAGGAGGTCTACATGCCATTCAGGTGTGGAGGATTAAGGAAAAGCCACTAGCAGACAGCCAAGATGAATATGGTGCAAAGTGCTGGCTGGCAGAGGGGAGCAGAACCTCAGGCTTGAGCTGATCCCATTGGAACCCCACACTCCCCACTGAGACCCTCTGACCACAGCTGAATTGCCTGGCCCAGCACAAATCTGTAATACGCTGCCTTTGTCTCACGCAGTCCCAAGTGAAATCCTCGAGCAATCTCTTCCTACACGTTTGATTTTTTCAAGCTGCCTTTAGAGCATCAAAGCAGTGGCAAAGGGCATAACCCCGCCCTTCTGTCACCAAGCAGGAGGGGAAAGTGGAGCAAGATTAAATATATAGACTGAACCCTGAAGGAATGAATACACCTGGCAAACAACAAAGTAATTTAGCTAAAATAACCCACAGGGATCATGCCCACAGATCCAAGTACAGTCAGAAGTCCTGCAGAGCAGCAGTGCATTCTGTGTAGATCAAGTGGGGTAACATGCAGGAAGTTACAGAGCTCCACCTGAGATCAGTCCATCTCACCTGGGCTACAGAACTGGGTTCATAAAAGGAGAGCAGTGCATTTCCCCGTAGTATTTCGGAACAAATTTTTCAGTGCTTGTCACAATAACCTGAAATAACATTCTGAACTGCTGAAAGGCCTCACAGAAACTTTTAAAATTACTTATGCATGCTAAGCAAAACTGAACCAGAACCTAACGTAACTTCTGGGAAAAAAATCATCTTAAATTTCACTGGAAGTTCTACATAATAACTAAAAGATACCACTTGTGTCTACCCACACAAATGAATCTGCAGTGCATAGAAAGTAAAAAAACTTACTGATTTTGACGTGCAAGGTCCTCTCTTCATGTCTCAAAACCAGAAGTTCTTCACTTTGTTGCCTATTTTGAGTATCATCAATATTTTATAACTAGAAAAGTACCAAACAATGTGATAAATACAAATCTCTAACTGAGGCAAAAAAAAAAAGTACAAGTAAACGTGACTCATCCCGTTACAGGGTTGGTATACTTGGGACCCATTTGTCCTTATGTCTCACTGCAGTATTATGGTAAGTGAATGGTGCATAACATTCCTCTTAGCATCACACAACTAGTGTCACTTTGCAGATATCTTTGAACACATGATGCAAGTTCTATCTGCTTTGTCAAAGTTTTGTCACAGTTAATGACCAGACTGTATCCAGCACCAAAGAACATACATGAGAAAATAGAGAAGGGGCAGGAAATCTGCTGGATATGGATCTGTTACTTAGGTAATAAAAAAATATTATTTTAATTTCTGCTAGGAATAATGCACATGCATTGATTTGATAAGTCTTAAATAAAGACCAGAATTAAGGAAGCAGAAATGCACACCCACGTTGCACCTCCTCCAAAGGATGTGGGTTTCCCTGAAGGCAAGATCAGCTGCCGCTCCCCACGGGTTCCGCAGAGCTGCGGCTGAGGATGAACATGCTGCTCCTGGTCACCAAAATGTGTCCCTGGGCTGCAACTGAGAATGAGATCCAACCGTGTTCCTAAGCAACCCCACACTCCCTCCACACTCTCCCCCTGCTGCCACTGCTAGACAAGAGGTTTTATCATCAATTCACTCTGCATCCAATGTGCATGAACCCCATCAAGAGAGGCTTGGGCACAGCACTGCATTAAGCAGCATCAGGCATCTTCAGCCCTGATTCTGTTTTTACCAAGGCATGCAGACTGCAACTAAAAGACAGCATTTTTACCTTTCAGTTGTTTATAAAGAAAAGCTTTTTAAAAAACCCTGGTTTAAACATAAGATAATGCAAACACAAGCTAAAAATTTTTATTCTTGCCAGCAGGTATGAAAACATTCTGTTAGAGGTACTGAGGGTTAAACTTATTTTTGACATTTATAATATTCAGTGCTGGAAAAAAATCTCAGCAAAGAATAATTGCTCCCACAGGGACCAATCCATGGGTCACAGTTTTTTGCGCTTGATGGCAACAAAGCCTTGAATGAGGTTTTCTATAAAACCCAGATTCAAGCTTGCAGCATAATCACAATGTTTGCCCTAGCTCTAGAAGTTGAGCTAAAGCACCACTTCTACAGAGTAATTATTCTACATATGTTCCAAAAACCCATGGGGAAATTTTATTATTCAGAAGAATAAATAGGGTAAAAATAAATGGTTTTTAATTTTAGCCAATTTTTAAATTCCTTATGAATTTTCATTTTTCTCATGCAACTTTAAGTCCATGGGAGAAAGGATTTGCCTTGAAGAAATAATTAAACTTTCATCTTCAGTTATGCTTCTTAGCAAATACACAGCCACCCACACAGCACACAACACATAAGTGCTGTTCAGTGACAGAATGCCAACATAGTCACCAAAGCCTCATAATATTCCTTTCAGTTTCAAATTGAACATTTGAAGTTTGAACTTCTGTTCAACAACCCGGAGCAAGCAGAAATGCAGTAAGGACTTAGGTTAAAAGGGCATTGGTGTCCCAGCATAGAGCTTAATTTGCCCTCAATAGATTTTTGAATACTTGAACTACTCTGAGGGAATAAGGCAGTAATTTGTCATTTGGGATATGCAAACCTACTACCCCAGGGATAATAAAAAATTATAACACTCAATTTATGATGACAATGTCTGAACCAAATTTAGTCAGGTGCAGAAGTCAGAATTTTTAAGAAAAGGGAAGCTGAGGAAGCAGGTTCAGGAAGACCCAGACACACTTTGCAAGTAAGTCTACCATGACACCTTCTTCAATTCCTGGAACATTTCAACATTCCTTTCTTTATGCAGGAACCAAACAAATGACCACACAGGTGTTCTGTAGGCAGGTAAAAAAAAAGCTGCACATCCCCTCACTTGTAAACACCTCGCACCCTGTTCACTGGGTGAAGTTCCCCCACTCCATTCCCTGGCCTCAAGCCACACCCTCCTGCACAAAAGCTGCTCCTTTTGCCTGGCTGAAGAAAAGGGTGGAAAGACCAATCACCAAAATCAGAGGTTAATGCACACTGAGTAACTGAAATAGGATTAATTTTCAATTGTTATTCTAAAGTGCATGAGGGACCCAAATCTGGCTCCAAGAGCCTATCATGGGTGATAAAATCACTACATCGATCCCAAGTATTAAGAGCCAATATGAAAATGAAGCACAAAGTAAAACAAAAAACTACCAGAAAGAAGTTATACCATCTACCCAAGAAACCCTTTAAGTAACAGAGGCCTCCTTTCCCCACCAGCCCCAAATAACCAACCAGCTCACCTGACCCAAACAAATTCTCGACCCCCTCAGAGGTCTTATGGACACAAATCTCTGATATGCAGCAGCAACAGAAACAGCATTGGCCAGGGCCTTCCTCAGTTTAAGGGTTTCTTGTCATATGATACCCACTTCCTTCTCAAAAAGACAGAATTACTGATAAAAAGCAGATGACTCCTCCCTCAGCATAAACATCTCGGAAATCTCCCCAAATCTTGCAGGATTCTGAAGCCAACTTCTGAATGCTATTGCAATTTCCAACCCAAATATATTAATAACAGACATGTTCTTCTTCTCTTTCTTCAAACACACAGTAAAGAAAAAGAATTATCCGGGAGAATTGACCCAATAGAATGTATTACACCCAGCATCAAACCTCCCATTACAGCGTAAATGTAGTGGTTAGACAGGCAAAAAGCTAATAATAAATCCCACATAACATCCTAAACTTCACACAGTCCTAACACTTACAACTCAGGTACACTGTGCACCCAAACAACTCCACACAATTTTTGCAAATTATCTGCTAACCAGAAACAGAAGAATGCTTGTCCACGTCTGCCACTAAGTACTGGCCAAGAGGACATAGCAGGTTTATTCTGAAACAAGAAAGAGCACAAATTCAGTTCAAAACTCCTGAAGAATATGGCACTTTACAAGAGGTTTTAACCATGTGAGAAGTGATAGCAACTGTACCTTACCCTAATGGATTAATTTGTGCACCCTTCATATATCTCATTAGTTCTTTTAAACATACAGGTTTCAATAGATAAACTGGGAGACCCAAAGTCAGTTGTCAGCAAAGCTCTTTGCATCTCTCGCTTGCCAAGACTGCCTCAAGGTTCAATTTCATTTTAGCAAAAACATCACCTCTGCTATCTAATGTGATTCAGATTCCTCTCCAATCCTAACATTTTCCATCCCTCCTGCCTGCCTACCAGAGGAGGTGTCCTGCCAGACCTGTTGTTTGTGAGCAAAGGACAACTGTTGGGTGAGTGGTGGTCAGTGGCCATCTTGGGAAGAGTTACCATGAAATGCTAGCATTTTCCATACTGGGTGAAGTAAGGAAGGACACCAGCAGAATTTCCACCTTGGATTTACAGCAGGCAGATTTTGGCCTGTTTAGGACACTGATTCACGGAGTCCTTTAGGAGTCAGTCCTGAAGGACAAAGGAGTCCAGGAAGGCTGGATATGCTTTAAAAAGGAACTGTTAAATATTCAGGAGCACGCTGTCTCCATGTGTAGGAACACAAGTCGCTGGGGAAAAAGACCAGCCTAGTTAAACAGAACTTAGGCTGGAGATCAGGGAAAAAAAGAATCTATCCTCTCTGGAAGAGGTGGCAGGTAACTTGGAAAGACTACAAGGATGACACAAGCTCATGTGGGGAAGGGGAAGATCAGAAAAATCAAAGCCCAACTAGAACTTGATTTGACCGCTACAGTTAAAGACAACAAGAAAGTTTCTATAAAAACATTGGCAGTAAAAGGAGAGTCAAGAGTGTCTCCATCATTTGTTGAATGCAAGAGAGCAGTGCAGCAACAGGGGATGAGGAAAAAGCAGAGGTACTTAATGCTTTCTTTGCCTCAGTCTTCAATATCAGGATGTTTAATCAAATGGTTTTTAAAAAGCAACACTTAGATCCTACATCCAGCAACAGAAGATTTTAATTGCTTTTGGGATCTCTGCCATTATTCTTCCTAGCAGACAGAAGAATAGCAGACAGAGTTTACATTTTTAGGGCCCTTTTTCCCTAAAGGAACAGGTGCAGAGATGAATTCCACCAGTAAAAGAAGCTGAAGTCCTAATTATAGTCTCCAAGGTAGACACTGTAGAGCAGTCTCCCAAGACCTCTTCCATTAGCTACATAACCTCAAATTCTTTCAAGAAGTCTAATCTATGAAGATGTATGGAAGAACAGAAGGCAATTTTAAATAGGTTTAATAGCTGCTTAATTTATTTGTTTTTTTTTTAATTGAAAGACACAAATAATCTTTTCAAAAGGTTGATGCATATGGAAGGAGCTAGCCAGGGAAGAATGAAAGTCCTGGAGCAAAAAGGCAATACATCTTGCAGACTTACAGAAGAGTGTTTACATACATATTTGTTGTATGGCATTTAAATCAAACTGCCAGGATCATGACATTTAAAAACACCTGAGAACAAATTCTGCTCCATTGAAATTTTTGATTGCTAATAGCTTCGAAAGCCAAAATTTCACTATCAGCATGTATAGCACGTGCAGTGAGTAAAATGAACTCAAAGTTCATATATAAATTTAAAGATAATGTAAACAACTTTTTTCCTCCTGTTACCTGGTGATACATATAAATGCAATTTGAACCATGGACAAATTATAGGCATGGGCCTATAGTATCTGCAGAAATTTAAACTGCTTAAATGTAACATTAGTTTCTGCATATTGCATTTGTTCTAAGGGCATTATTTGTCTTTTGAGCTACCTTGAAATCCTGATGACAAATGTTGTGGTCTCTTTATAATCTCTTCCCTGGGTACTTACAAGCCTTTAAAAAATTACTGCCAAGAAACAACAGTGAGATATGACTTCTATTTGCTATTTCTTCATTATGCAAATACTCTGAAAATTGAAAATACCGTGTGCAAGCTAAAACTAAAAGGACTTGATGATCAAAACCATGTTTTATAAGATAAATGCTGACGATCTTATGTAAATATTGATTCAAGAGAGCAGGCAATGTTTTCCTTAGACCTAGACACATCATTACTGTATCAGTTAGGACCAGCCAAACTCCTCATGGATGCCTGTACAGCATGTTCTTTTCAGCATAAGAGATATCTGCTGCTTTCTTACTGACTTCTCAGCAGCTGCAGACCACCCATTACATGTGTGAGCTGCGCTCCTTGTACAGGCTAAGTACAGGTACTGCTCGCTTGTAATTGCAGGCAAAATGTAATTGAACACCACTCATAAGACTCTTAAACACCCACATATGCAGTCTTCTAAGCAGAACCAGACTAAAGGCAATGTTTAACCATAAACACCATTTCACTGGATGGCTTCAAACAATGAAAACAGCTATTTCATAAAGCTTCTGTAGATTACTAAAACTCCAGGGAGATATGCTATGCTTAACCAAAAAATAATCACTCCTCATCAAAAGCATATTTGAAACATGAACTACCACCTCAAAATAATAACATAATGCTTACAATGGCCTTCAAATAGCAATGAGCTTTCAGTCTCAACTGCATCCATGCTACTGCATTGTCTCAGCTACTGCTTTTCCCCCTAGCGCAAACTTTCTCCTTTTTATTATAATTACTGTAAGAACTCTTACCTCTCCATCTCGTATTCTTTCATTCCTACTTTTACGGCCTTCATTACCTGTAAGATACATATTAGCATGGGACAATCATAGCAGGAGGGAATCTCATATTTATAAATTTATGACTTATGACTATCTTCAGAGGAACCTGTATTACAAAAATATCATCTGTACTTCATTTAAATTTACATCAGTAGATGCATTTAAAAAATACACTGAAATCAAACTCATTTTAATCTTTAAAAATGCCTACAGTCTCCAGCGATAAAGCAAGCTTAGTTGCCAAACTACTATATCATAATGAAGTGCAGCTCATCAAAATACCAATGCTTAATTGTGAAAGTTCTGGTGAACATGGCAGCAAGTCCTTTTGTTCTGCTTTGGCAAAACAAAGCTATGAACTGGATTATACTACAATGGGAAAGTCTCTTTTATACTTTGCAATCTGAATCAACAGAAAATTACAAGAGTTAACACTGGTTTACAACTCATAAATCTGATTCTTGTTCTCAGATTTGTTAAGAAAGTTTTATTCCTTTGTCTGTTTCTGTATTATAGAAGTTGTAGGCAGCTGCTCTACAGAAAAAAATACTCTCAGATGCGATAAGATTATTCAAGGGTGATGAAGAACCAAGGAGAATGAATGCAAAATGACTATCCCTTGTGTTTTCAATTTTACAATATTCATTTTAAAACATTCTTACTCTTCATGGTTCAGATATATGAGGAGCAGGAGCCAAGGCAACAGCTGAGTCAGTAACCTCATCAGCTACTTTTACTTAAGCTCCCTCTGGTCATCACCACTCTCAGAACTCATGGCATATCTGCATCACCATATGGAGTACAGGACTGACACCCAAGTTAATTGTGTCATCCCCATCGGGAGAGCAGTACAGCTCCCCTGGTATAGTGCCAGGTCCAACCTGAGAAGCCTTGCTGAGAGCCTAGACTTGTCTTTGCCAGATTGGTATGGCAGCCCAATAGCAGGAATCAGCACCGCCCCAGGGACATACCCAGCTCTGAGGAGCACCCTGAGGAATCCTTTCCATGTGCTACACTGTACATGGAAAGACTTCCGCAGTCCATCAGGATCTGGAGACAGTTAATGGCTAGTAAAATTTTTCAGAGCTGTACATGGGCCTGAATAATCTTGATCTTTTCTTTCTCCATCATTATACAGGTAGTTGTGCACATAGAACAGATAGATTGCAAGCAGGTCACCTTCTGCTGAGGCTCCAGCTCTTACCTAAACCCACACTTCATTTCTCACACATCACAAACGCACCAGTGAGTTCAAGGACAATGCAAGGTATATTACTGGGCTGTAATAGGAGGAATATTATCCTCTTATTTCTCTCCACCCATTCCATTATTTTATTACTAAGCAATTCTGGGTTGCTGGGGACATTTTCTGAGTACCACTGCTACACTAAGAGCAAAAATTATTAACAGTAAAGGATCCATTACCTCTTTATGAGCTTCACTGGAGATTTTATTGGTGTAGCGTAGAACTTCCAACTCCATGTCTGTTTTAATGACACGACTTAAAGAGAAGAAGAACAGATAGCATGTTAGGCTGCAACTTCACAGCTTAAGGATACAAAATGAAAAAACCCTGAAAATAAGATGCATCACCTACAATAAGATTAGATCAAGTACACCACAAGAGCAAACAGCTATTACAGTACTCATGACAGTGAAGTATTTTTGGCATTGATTCAGCATTAGCAAAACAATCTTACAAAGGGAAGTCACAAGAATTTTAAACATCAGCCTGCCCTTTTTAGGGTGGCTTAAACAAGTGGTTCAACCAACGTATTTTCAACTCATTCTACAATACATTAAGAACAAAACCAATGCATTTCTGCATTTGTCATGACTAACACTACTTCAAATGGAACATTTCTACAAGCATTTCTACTTGATTTCCTTTTAAACACAATTTGAAACTATTTTACATAATTAAACTCCCAGAGCTCCATAATTTCTATTCAGCACAATCCCAACTCCCACCTATTTGCAATACCTCAAAAAGTGGGCAGGGCGTGGTGTGAAAAAATGCTATTTTTGTTTGGTATTGAAAAACCCAAACCATGAAATTCAGAAACCACAGCTGCAGTAATTACAGCCATGATGTCCATTCTTTCATATGCTTCTAAAGAAAAATAAAAAACAAAAAACCCAAACTAAACCAACTCCTGAAAAACCCCATCCTACTCTTTGTGCCTTATGAGATACTGAATTTGTATGTGTTTATGAGCCTTGATACTGCCTTCTGAACTCATCCCAAAAATGCACTGTTTAACTCTTCTCTACATGTATTTCTATCATGTATTTCAAATAAAAGCAGGTATTTAGTATGACATAAACAGTAGACACAGTTGCATAACCTCTATTAAAAACCACATACTCTTTCCACTGCTACACAAACTGAATTCCTAGTATTTTTCATGCCCATCTCAATGGCAGCTGTGAAGTACATACTTACAGTTTACAAAGTACAGAACTACATCTATTGAATTGCATGAAAATATTTCAAGCATATGTTCAAGCTGCACTCCAGAGTTTGCAGCAATTACAAAGTAAACTGCCACCAAGACCCCTCTTTGTATTGTAACATGCACATCCTCACACTGCTGTAGAAAACTGTATTTACTGTATTTCTGCTCTGTAGTTTGTTTTAATGAGTCCAGAAACAAGTTTCTCAGCCATCAGTGTGTCTGATGTCAGATTACAGCATTTCCCACAGACGGTGCATTGCTACAGAACAGCCACTCCCCTTCAAACACAACTCTTCTGGCAAGAGTAAAGGTACCTTTGTAAAATCCTGACATTGATCAAAATGCTTTCACAACAGAAACACTGTAGAGGGGAATGGATTGACTTTCTTAGTCAATTGGAATATGACACAAAATAATCACTATGTAATTGAGAATGAGAAGTATAAGGTTTTAAAGTGCACACCCAGGTGAAAAAATTACACTGGAATGGTAAGATCTGCTGACCATGAGTGAGGAAACCAACTTCTCTCCTGTCTTTCAGCCAAGACATAAAAAAGAGTGGCTCAAATATATTCCAGTTAGAATGAGGCATCAAAGGCTTATAGATTTTTTTTTTTTTTTAATATCCTGTTCCTTGGAAGCCAGCATGTGGTAGCATGGTAATTCAATACTTGTTTGATGTGCCTTTTATATTACTTTCAATATACAGTACATATCCATGATCTGCAATTGCCTGAAAATTAGGTTGTTTTATAATTCAGTTGTCCAATTTCTTTGTTGGAGTATGGTAGTAATACAAGTTAGTAACTGCTTCACAGCAAGTGCAAACAGTATTAGAAACCATTTTCCTTGACTTGGGCATGAGGCTTCAGGGTCAAGGTATTTGTATTAGATCACCACTTCTCAGGTATCTGCCTGAATATAGAAATTCATGCTCAGCCTTAGACTATTTATGCAATGCAATCCCTTCATTTACACAAGGTCAGGCACTGAAATATTTTACAGAAAATATTTAGTTATTATGAGACCAAAAAAACCACTATCCAACCACCAGAAGGGAGGAGAGGGAAGATGTACAATTGTGCCAGGAACAGGATCAACTTCACCCTACACCAGATACCAAAAAAGTTCCTGGGCTCCTATGTTACAGTGGTACTGTTGACAGAATTCCCACAGCATGTCTGGGTAGTAGAAAAACATCTTCTCACAGTTTTGATGCTGTAAAACGCACCACCCTCCCAAGCCAGGTTTACAACAGTGGTTGGCACTTCAGGGCAGTCTTGCAGGTGATGAGTGTCTACAGTTCTCATGATGTTTTCCCCCACCTCCAAAAATAAGGACAGGAAGAAAATCCCACCTTTTTCATTAATGTGAACTTCACCATTCTATTAAAAACTGCTGTTGGACCAGTTACAGCCTCTTCATAAATTCATTAATATTTTAATGGGAACAAATAATTCCCAAACTCCGGCTAATGCAATTGCCAAAATGTGCAGATTCCACTTGTAAGGCATTCCTCAGATTAGCAGGGGAGCCATTCAGTGCCATCTAGCTGAAATAGAAGCAGAAGTCTCCAACTGTCAGAACTGACCTAAAACTTTCATTTTTTTTTTTTCTTACTCATTTTACCAGTGTAAAACCATTTATTCTTCCTCATTCTCCTTTTACACATTTTCTGCTTTTATTTTCACTTGGCCATATGAGCAGCTGTTTTTTCACACACGTCAGTCATCCAACAGGAGAGAGAAACTTTAATATAAACAAATATCATTTCAGTCCTGATATTACATTTGGGCATTTAAAATGTCTAGATACCAAATTACGTGCATGACCTAATCAAGTGGTAAAGAGCATATAGAATTTGAAGCAATTATGAGGCTGAAACTCACACAACTCAACTGTATCATCTTGAGGCAGTGCTCTCCTCGAAGATACACAATATGCTTCTCTATGTGCATTCTGCAGCTCTGATAATGCTGCCAAAAGTATTTATTTCCAGTTATCAGATCAGTGCTCTTATCAGCTGGCTTGTTTTGCTGCTTTTTAGTACATGTGTACAACCCTAATGTCTCCTTTCTGTGACATATATGGAAAACACCTGGGAACATCTACTCCTCCTTTTCCTTCTGGAAATACTACATTTACAGACCACCTAAGCAATAAAGATGATGCCCATGTACATAGACTTCACAGTTCTGCCTTATCTTTACCCTTTCTCACACCTCTGCTGTTACCTTTCCACATTTTATTTATAGAAATTTCTTTACTACAGTTTGTATATTTATGCTCTTCTGCAATGCATAAAAACTTGCTAACTGAATTAGCATCAAAGCCAGCAAATATAGCAATGCACATATGCAAAGCAGAGGCATCACAGTACAGTTCTGAAAGACAGGTGCATGAACACCAAAGATGGGAGGGCAAAAAGATGTTAAGAGGTTTATAACATAGATAGAAAACTTCTGAAAACACAAAAAGCAAATGCACAGTTTTAAGACATTAACATACACATCACTTTTCACAAAGAAATAATTATAGTTTTCCATCAAAATAATACAAAATATGAATATATGAAATCTTCCACATAAAACTCTCATATCCCATTGTAATTGAGATTACAGGAAAATACAGTATATACAGGCACAAAGAGCTGCATATTACTAAATGTTTACTTCTAGCACCACCACAATTATGATAGACAGCTACTGGCAAAACACAGGAACAAAAGGCCATTTGGCTAAGTGTTGGTGTCAAAAAAAACTCCCTTTGATTACTAAGGAGATAATTTGGACAAGTTTGAAATTTTTTCTTCTGTTAAATGACATTTTCTTTTCAAAACTGGAATCAATACTTAGCATATCCATTCATTATCAAATTTGAAGCGGAAGTCTTTAAATTTAAAATTAAAGTTTAAAATCTGTTTGGAAATACACCCACTCAATAAACTGAAAAAAACCAAAACCAAACCAAACAACAAAAAAACCAAACCAAATCAAAAAAACCCCAACCAAACAAAAAAAGCAACAACAACAAAAAACCCCACCATCTGCAAACTGCAGCAATCCAGTATAAGATTGAATTCTTCTATGTTTTATCCTTAAGTTCCATACCAAGTCAGAAAATGCTGAGATCTTGAAAAAATAAGTAAGAGAGGCAACAGATCCTTAACCACAAATGCTTTGCTCCTTGTCAGTATTGAACTATTTTTTCTGCATTTTATTAGAAGACTGTATAATACTAGAGCTGCCTTTTGTAGCTAAGTTCTCCCTGGCTAGTTCAGAAAGCTCAGCCATTTCATCTCTTGCTGGCAGTTTGACAGCATGGCATAAAGCAAAGTTTTTCTGACAAGTACCATGTGAAACACAGTAGTTCAGAGCTTGCTAAATCTGAAATGAAATGCATCCCTGCAAGGAGATGATTCAAAGCATGCAATTTCCTACCCCAGAATATAACCCAAAAGGATTCATCTTCCTAAAAGAAAAATTCTCCTAATTCTAAAAATAATGCTTTCCAAAGAGACTTTCTTGACCAGTAACTTGACATTCCAAGGAGACTTCTACTTTACTAAGCTTTAATATACATAACCTGTTATTCACATACTGATTTCACCAGACACTTAAATCCTAACAGCAGTCTTTAACATACTTCTGACTTTAAATGAAAACCACCAAATTCTATAAAACCTTTTAAAACATTTCTTAATGCAAATCTGATTTCACTTAGAATTCCCTTTCCTTGAAAGCCATGTGTAGGGAAGGTGCATACCAAGCATTCCTCTTCCATGAGGCTGCAGGGAGAACTAAATCAGAATTCCAGGCTGCCACTCACAATTCACGGAAGAGATGATTCTTTCTACCCTAGCTCCAAGTGCTGCCTTTCTACTGCCTCAATCCTCCACTACTCTCAGTATAACCTCCAGGGCATGGAGCTTATGTTTGTCCACACCTGAGCTTCCTTTGGAAGATTTAATCACCCTTCAACTGAAGCCACAGAGGAGAAAAGCTTATCGGGTTACATCCTGATAAGGTGGATGGAAACAACCTGAAAACTACCTTGGGAAGAAGTCTGTAGCTCTACTCCAAAGCCTTCTGCAGCTAAAATTGCCATGTCTGTCCTCGTTATCATGCTCTGTCTACAGAGTAAAGCTTAGAAGTCAGACAGGCCCTCTCCAGGTCCTCTTCCTCACCCCTCTTAAATTCAGAAACCAAATCTATAACATAACTTCTCTGTTTAGGAGAAGGAAGGGTGCAAATTCTAGAAGGACCGAATAGGCAAGGTCTAAAAATTAGTACCCTAAACTTTCTGTGTTACAAAGCCCTCATGTTCCCTCTTACACCTATCAGCACGAGCAATGAGTCCACTACTACACACCTCCAGGCCCATTCACAATTTAGGGATGCAACAAGTTGTACATAAAAGTGTCCCTGCTTCCCACTTTCCTTTTACAGCTTTATGTCATGCTAAGCAATGAAAAATACCTGCAACAACAGATATGTGACTTTTTAAAAATTCTACATGTTCTGAAATCAGTCTCATGTTCTAAAAACATCTCCACAGTTTCCAAGCTGGGTATTAGCTGTAGATGAAGACAGCAGAATATGGTGCTCAGCATACGTGTTGAAAACAAACATTAAAAAGCATAATATGCAGTAGCATGTAATACAATACACTACAACAGAGGTAGTCAGAGGGTACACCTGCCTTTTGTATTTTAAGATTTTAAGCTTATATGTCTTAACTAAGGATTTGCTTCCTCATTTCTAGAATAATACACAAAAAAGCTCAGATAAAAATCTAATTCATTAACAATCCACTATATTCTTTCTTCAGTAATCTCCTAAATGGAAAACTAGATGGCTTTAGTACTTATGGAGCAATCCTGTGGCCAAAGTCAGCAATGTTGACCAAAAGAGGAAAACTAGTGAAATGTGGTAGCTTTGCACTTAGTCACACTCTCTAGTTTGTTTGTTTCAAATATGCTATAGCAGAATTCCTCAAGAATTACAAAGTACAGTTATATGAATAATCAGCAAAATTAGTGCTGTTAAAACAAGTCCTGCAGAAATAATAACACTTAATTAAATACTACCTGTTTAGGCAGTTTTGATCTACATTTGATTTCTATTGCTAGAATATAAATTATCCTTAGTTCTTTTCCCACTCATACAAATTCGTATTTACACAAATGTGACTTTAACTCTAGCACATCCTATAGAAATGTGTATCCAGACATAATGTTTAAGAAACATTACATAAATTCTTTGCTTTTCAATGCTGTTACCTAGACCTATTTTTACATTTGTACATAATTTCCACTCCGCAACGTGAAATCAACTTAAAATTCCTATAGAAAAGTAGGAAGCTTCTGCTGAGGGAATTTCTCTGAAGCAATGGTACAGTATAAGCATGCTCAACACTACTTAAAGAGAAAAGTTTTATGTTACTCACCATTCTGCAATTTCAGGATGAAGGATTTTGTTGTTCACATTAAATCTAAAAAAAACCCCAAAGACACTAATATTAAAAAGCAGCCAGACATAACGGCAGACACTACATAACTACTCTTCTTTTTTTAACGGTGTCTTTGAGGAAGTAAAGTGTAAACAAGTATTGAACAGGAATTCAACAGAGAACCCAGTGAGAAGAATGCATTTAATTTTGAAATACATGAGACTAAACCAGATACATAATTTAAAGACTCTGCAGAACCCAGTGTAACAGTATGTTTGAGACATGCTTATTACACTTCTTTTGACAAAGATAAAATGCTAGGTTATCAATTCACTGCTATGAGTGTGGGTGGACCAGACTTACTTCCAGATGTTCCTTCCAAATTATTCTGTGATTTTTACTTTGCTCCTCAAACACCCTTCAACGAAATTAAATACAGTGAATTGCAGATTTCATCTTTTGTTTTATACCTTCCCACTTTTGTGTGCACAGAAGGTGGCCATCTGATAAACAAGCTGGCTTAGAGGACGGCGAAAAGGAAAATGATCTCTCCATATCTTTTCCAATCTACAGAAGAAGCAAAGCAGAAGCTTCAAACTCGCCTTGGCCTCTAACACTTCATTATTTTTTCTGCTTATTTTCTATATTAGCAATTCATGTATTCTTGGAATGATTTTGAGGCTCTCTAAACAATAACATTACAGGGGCCAATAGAGTAAGAAGCTGAGTAATTAGGTGGAACACAAATGGATTTTCAAGCATTGTTAAACAGTTTTTTCTCTTCTTACAATTTAAATACCTAAGAAATGTTCTGAATCAAAGATATTTTTGTCTGCTCAGGGCTGTTGGCTCTTCAGTTAGGGCATTTAAGAGAATTAAAATGCTACAAGGCTCCCAAACAGTTCTTCAAAAGAATGTTGCAAGGCAACAGTTCATTTTCCCACATTTTTGAAAGAAAACTTAAATTTATTCCAGGTTATTAACCATTCTTTATGCCACAGAAGGGACCAATGAACGCACAAATCCAATTTAAAATAATTACTTAGAAGTCGCTTCTAATTATATAAGGGTCTTCCTGTATCCTGAGAAAGCAGAAAAAAACCCTATGTTTCTCTTTTACAGAAACAGATGTTCATAAACTTATCCTAATAAGGAGAAGGCTAATAGCTCTGTATTCCTACTATAAGATACAAAAGAAAAACTTATCTCAACATTCAACAAGGACAAGCTCTATGGTATTCAATATTATGGGTATTAATTCAATATTATGAGAAATCGCTGTGAAAACAACTCAACACAAAAAGCCTCCAGTCACAGAACAGTGCATTATTATAGAATAAAACTGGTCACTTGGAAACAGGAAAGTAGAAAAAGGGCACATTTTCAATTTAATCATCACCATCTCAAACATTATCACCTAAGTACACCAATGCAGAAATAATTCTAGAATGGAAGAGACAGTTACATACGAATTTATACAGAAAAAAAAATATATGAATGACCCAGTAAAAGTAATCTATGAAAATTCTAACAACCCAAAAGCCTCAGCTCCTTGTGTAGCTGGAGAGCACACCGACACCACCACAGAAAACCAAGACACAGAATTATGCTGCAGCTGTAACAACAGACACAAAACCCTTCAATAATGACATCAGTATGTCAGACAGAAAACAGATCAGTGAAGGCAAACGTAAGGAGAATGTGCAGCACTGAGGTGTCCAATACTATCTCTATGCAAATAAGAGTAAACTATGGTTATTGGGAAGTAAGAAAAGAAAATAAAGGACAGAGAAGGACAGTTACAGAAAGCAACTGACTCTGACTCTGAAAATCCACATCTTGAAAAACTGCTATGATCACTTTAACCACAACCACAAATGGATGAAATCAAAAGCAAATCAAATGAGCCACACATAAACCTCATAAAAGAAGACTGTCTCATCTGAGCATTCAAATAAGGGGGAAAACTGTACACTGGTGTAGGCGTATAGCAGCTCATTCCTTTAGAAAAGCTATTTCAGCCACAGGCCCCAGATTTTATCTTTCCTGGCCAGAAAGGGTCTTCTTGAACTGTCTTTGTGCTACCAGAATCCAAGTCTCACTTACTGACTGGGACCACCTGCTATGTGGCAGTTCCTTAAAATTCTGGTTGCTGTCAATTGGGGAAGCTCATTAAACACACAGAGAGGCAGCAGGACTGAATCAGAAGGGTGCTGGTGAGTGGAGAAGAGCAAGGAGGTCATCAGCTGAACAGAAGTTCTCTCTCTCACCTGAAAGACAGACTTTCTGATGTAACGCCAACTAAAAGACAAGATGCTCTGGGACACAGCATCAATCCATATGCACGAGTGAATTTATTGGAAGTCACTTTCTCATGGAAGTCAAAGATTAAGGATAGAACTGCCTCAGCTCCACTCATCTCATAGAAGCTGTGAGTCCTGTGTAAGTGGCCACAAGGCCACCTGTTTACAACCGTGAGACTTCTAAGCCTGATGACTCAAATTATGCTTCACTTTGGTTACTGTTGTGGTTTAGGAATAGTATTCTCAAATTTAGTGCTCTTGCTAAAACCACGACATCACTGCCACTCACCTTCCCCTCACCCTCCAACTGGAAGCACAAAATGTAAAGATCATGGGTTGAGGTAACACAGGTTTGCTGGAAACAGCAATGAGATAAGAAAAGATACAGTAACAGCAACAATATTAATAACAAAAAGTGTAAGACAAAGAAACAACTTATACAGAAGAAACCCCAACAATAAACAAAACACCAGACTGTTCTCCCCAAAACATTTCTCCATGGGAAGGAATGCCCTTCTCCTCCAAAGTGAGAGAGAGTCCCTTCCTCCTATCCGCAGCAATGACATGAAGTGGTATAAACAACATCTGGGTCCATGGCTGGCTGTAGGTTCTGTGCATCCTAGATGTTATCCAGGTCATGAAAGCTGGTGCACTATCTGCTGGTTGCTGCACCAGGAGCTCATGACTGGCATCTG
>VZRN01003159.1:1454882-1469474 GCA_013397935.1 Dasyornis broadbenti | reverse complement strand
GGGAAGGGAAGGGAAGGGAATAGGGAAGGGAATAGGGAAGGCAATAGGGAAGGCAATAGGGCAGGGAATAGGGAAGGGAATAAGGAAGGGAATAGGGAAGGGAATATGGAAGAGAAGGGAATATGGAAGAGAAGGGAATAGGGAAGGGAAGAGGGAATAGGGAATAGGGCTAACTATTTTATCCCAATAGTATAAAAGAATATCTGTCAAAATCAGTACAGATTGAACAAGATAAACACAAAGGAACTGATAACACTATAAAAAGCTCATAAAGTATTCACAGTTCATATGTAAAGAAGAAAAAAATAATTACCTTTGAAAAATGTATTTTTTAAGTGAATGAAGATGTAAAGGACACTCAATAAAATATGAAGTTATTTTTCAACTGACTGGTTGACTTCTTGCAAGTCAAGGGAAACCCATCATCTATTTACTTACTTTATATAATTTCACTAAAAATGTTTCTCTGTATTGTCAGCACGGCAATGAACTGAATTCAAATTAACTATATTGCATAAAGTTAGTAATTTATATTTCATTTTCAAAAAACTCTTGTCAAGTGAATGCAGCTATGTTTTTAAATATGGTTTCCTGATTTTCTCTGTATCTTGATAATGAAGAATTCATTTACCAAATGTACAATGAATAAATATTACATTCTACCTAAATTTGAAACCTAGATTGACTATTTTACTTCATTTAGCCATTGAATGAATGTGGACAGCAAAAGCATTAATTTATATTGAATTACAGTAATGAATGTGATTTAGAATAGCTTCAAGAAAGACTTCAATGAGACCACTTGTACATTTACATGCCTCTATCAAACCAGCTAACTAGATACATTCTTAGTAGGCACTGATAACAGTAGGGTTGGGAACATACTCTTCTTATTAGTCATTGGGACAAGAGCATAAACAACATTAACATGGCTCTCCAAAATCCCTTACACTACTCTGCAGCACTAGCTCCTAAGAAGCGGAATGTGCTCAGTCTAAATTTGGAAAATAAACAAAATTAAATTTTTCTCCTGCCCTCACCCCATGAATTAATGAAGATTGTGAAAGGGCTGCAGATGTTAATCAAAATTCTTGTAATATTTCTCACATATGTCTTCCCTTCACCATCTATGCATTACCCTAGGAACACATTTAAAGAGTTAGAGAGAGAGCTTGAGTGTCCTATGGGGTTATACGGATAAATAGAATGTGGGCAAATACCCAGGGTGCCATAAGATTTTCCTCTCATATTTACCAACTACTCACAGCTTCTAGTAGTTTGGGGACTTCAAAATCACTCTACATGGCTTTCCTCTACTGTTGTAAATAAGGAAAATAAAACAGGTTGACTTCTTTTATGAACATCCATCTTTTGTTGTAACAATTTGCAATGTGTCTTTCTTAAATTAATCTAAATTCTTAGTACACTATGAAAATACCTTTGGAAGTCATGAAATGCCCCTGAGAAACTGAAAATTCTGGAAGCCTCACATATCACAGGACCAAGAATCCTGGTGACCATGTGCAAAAGTTTTAGTTGAGATGTCTTTGTTTGAAAAAAATACTCAATTTATTTCATCTTTCTATCAATTGAAATAAATGCTTATGTTCTATAAAGAAAAGAACTTAAACCAATGCAAACTGTTTGGCTGTTATTCCAGTTATGAAGAGGATATGAAGTCCTTTCTTTGACTGATATAACTGTGCTGTTGACTTTAAGCATTTCAGCCAGGAAGGAAATGCTGAAAAAGCCTTAATCCAATTAGCAGTGTTAGAGAACAGTGCAAAAGGGTTTGAAAAGTATCTACAGTGCTTGTTCTTAGGTAAACACATCATCTAACTATTTTTAATGTGCAGTATGCATTTAGTTTCCAGTTGTCTTTCTTCTACAATTGTATACATTTGTCATTTTCATATTTAAAGCTATCTTTCTGTCTGCCAGGTCATAAAAATTCCCACCTTTTTATTGTGTCTTTGTTTTCTATTTTTAGACTACTGGTTTTCAGAGAATGAAACGAGAAAGAGAGTGTTGTAATGAAGAGTGGAAATACTAAGCTAAACATATTTCTAATATCTCTTTTTTTAGTGTCACGACATAGCTTAACCTGAACTGTGTTTTACATGGCTTAATTGTCACAATCTGACATTTCAGGAGCAAGACACAGGAAATGTCAGTAGAAATTCATTGCTCTCTTTTGCACACACTAAACAGGAAGAACTATCAGGTGGAGGCTTGAGACAGATTTTGGGCAAAGGTTCAGCACAGAGTATTTGTGGTGTAGTCATGGCAAAAGCAGATATTTTAGCAGTCCACATGAAGGCAGGTCAAACACTCGGAGATAGAAAACATCTTTTCCTTCCTTCCTTCCTTCCTTCCTGCCTTCCTTCCTGCCTTCCTGCCTTCCTGCCTTCCTGCCTGCCTTCCTGCCTGCCTTCCTGCCTGCCTTCCTGCCTGCCTTCCTGCCTGCCTTCCTGCCTGCCTTCCTGCCTGCCTTCCTGCCTGCCTTCCTGCCTGCCTTCCTGCCTGCCTTCCTGCCTGCCTTCCTGCCTGCCTTCCTGCCTGCCTTCCTGCCTGCCTTCCTGCCTGCCTTCCTGCCTGCCTTCCTGCCTGCCTTCCTGCCTGCCTTCCTGCCTGCCTTCCTGCCTGCCTTCCTGCCTGCCTTCCTGCCTGCCTTCCTGCCTGCCTTCCTGCCTGCCTTCCTGCCTGCCTTCCTGCCTGCCTTCCTGCCTGCCTTCCTGCCTGCCTTCCTGCCTGCCTTCCTGCCTGCCTTCCTGCCTGCCTTCCTGCCTGCCTTCCTGCCTGCCTTCCTGCCTGCCTTCCTGCCTGCCTTCCTGCCTGCCTTCCTGCCTGCCTTCCTGCCTGCCTTCCTGCCTGCCTTCCTGCCTGCCTTCCTGCCTGCCTTCCTGCCTGCCTTCCTGCCTGCCTTCCTGCCTGCCTTCCTGCCTGCCTTCCTGCCTGCCTTCCTGCCTGCCTTCCTGCCTGCCTTCCTGCCTGCCTTCCTGCCTGCCTTCCTGCCTGCCTTCCTGCCTGCCTTCCTGCCTGCCTTCCTGCCTGCCTTCCTGCCTGCCTTCCTGCCTGCCTTCCTGCCTGCCTTCCTGCCTGCCTTCCTGCCTGCCTTCCTGCCTGCCTTCCTGCCTGCCTTCCTGCCTGCCTTCCTGCCTGCCTTCCTGCCTGCCTTCCTGCCTGCCTTCCTGCCTGCCTTCCTGCCTGCCTTCCTGCCTTCCTGCCTTCCTTCCGCACCTTCCACACCTTCTGCACCTTCCTCTCTCTCTCACTTTCTCTCACTTTCTCTCTTTCTCTTTCTCTTTCTCTTTCTCTTTCTCTTTCTCTTTCTCTTTCTCTTTCTCTTTCTCTTTCTCTTTCTCTTTCTCTTTCTCTTTCTCTTTCTCTTTCTCTTTCTCTTTCTCTTTCTCTTTCTCTTTCTCTTTCTCTTTCTCTTTCTCTTTCTCTTTCTCTTTCTCTTTCTCTTTCTCTTTCTCTTTCTCTTTCTCTTTCTCTTTCTCTTTCTCTTTCTCTTTCTCTTTCTCTTTCTCTTTCTCTTTCTCTTTCTCTTTCTCTTTCTCTTTCTCTTTCTCTTTCTCTTTCTCTTTCTCTTTCTCTTTCTCTTTCTCTTTCTCTTTCTCTTTCTCTTTCTCTTTCTCTTTCTCTTTCTCTTTCTCTTTCTCTTTCTCTTTCTCTTTCTCTTTCTCTTTCTCTTTCTCTTTCTCTTTCTCTTTCTCTTTCTCTTTCTCTTTCTCTTTCTCTTTCTCTTTCTCTTTCTCTTTCTCTTTCTCTTTCTCTTTCTCTTTCTCTTTCTCTTTCTCTTTCTCTTTCTCTTTCTCTTTCTCTTTCTCTTTCTCTTTCTCTTTCTCTTTCTCTTTCTCTTTCTCTTTCTCTTTCTCTTTCTCTTTCTCTTTCTCTTTCTCTTTCTCTTTCTCTTTCTCTTTCTCTTTCTCTTTCTTTCTTTCTCTTTCTTTCTCTTTCTTTCTTGCTTTGCTTTGCTTTGCTTTGCTTTCCTTTTCTTTTCTTTGCTTTCCTTTCATTCTCTTTCTCTCTCTCTTTTTTAAGTCCATAACTGACTACCCTTATCAGGCCTTTCTACTTCCTAAATGCTGAGGCAAAAATTGAAGGACTTGTCTGGATGCATACTGTACAAACATCTAAAGTGTGACAGTCCTTGGCCTAAAATATTTGTAGGAAAAAAAGCTGTAGAGTGTTAAAAAAAAAAAAAAGAAAAAAAAGAAAAAACAGAAAACAAAACCCATAATAATCTGCTACATCCTTCAGGAATCTATCATGAGTATTACCAAGCCTCACTGAGACTGTAATTAAGGGTCAAACACTATATCCGAGAAGACTAGGCAAAGTTATTTAGAGCAGGCATTTAACTGGAAGACAACAGAGCAGCAAATTTTAAGTAGTGTCAAAATCTGCCCTGTAAGCATGACTTCACCATGACAATAATGACTTCTTTAGAACATAATAGACATTAATTTTTTCACATCACTTTATGGAGTAGTGAGATCTACTTCCTGTATTCCTGCAAGTTTAGGTTTAGTTGTGTAATTTCTAACAGGTAAGACTGAAGGAAGAAATTAGTCCATCTGCACTTGAATCCAGAACACAGTTCACATACTTGGTGGTAAATGAAAAGAGAGTTGTTTACTCTTAAAATATAATACCCAGTGAGATCTCTCTGAATGAAAGGATGAGAAAGTGGGAAACGTAAACATGTGAATCAAAGCTGAAGTAGATATTATTGGATTTTCTGCTTTCCTTTATTTTCCGGTCCCACTTTGAAAAGTACACTGTCATTCAGAAAGAGCCAGGCATAATTGCTGTAACAATAACTACATGTCCTCATTGTGCCTCATAAATGGAGAGAGAAAGAATTAAACTTCTATGTTTTTGAATATTTTTTAGAATGGTAAATCCATAATCAATTGGTTTGTCTTCAAGGGCAACCACTGAATTTAACTTGTAAAAGCACTTGGTAATTAGTAGGGGTTCAAAATAAATACAGAGATGGTAAGAAGTCTGCAATTCATTTGGAATGAAAGCATTTATAGATAGGAAAAATATGCATTTCTAGAACACCCAATATCACTAATTCAGAGAAAATCTTAATCAGCTTAAAAAATATTGACATATCTTTGGCCACCATCATGTTCTTCACATACTGCATTATAGTGAATAATGAATGAAGTAAATATTAATTTTAAATTCATCCTAGTCTGAGAAGATAACTATAGTTGATTTACTTCCTTAAGCTACCTACAGGATCGATCCTGTGCTAAGTAAGTAAAATACAAAAAAATTAGTCTTCCTCAAAAGTAGTCAATGACTACACAAAAATGTTTTAATTTCATAACTGCTTATTTGAAATGTTTTCTTTTTTTAGTTGCACAAACACTGTCCTTTAGACTCAGAGTTTTCATTGCTGGGCAATAGGCATTACACAGAAGAGAGCCATAATATGTATCTTGCAAGGTGTGACAGAGAAAATTATGATTGCGAATTTGTATAATTAAAATCTGGATTTTAGGCATGTTCAAAAGACTGCTCCTCATTTTGGAAGATGCTTGAGAGCAAGACTGAGTAAGGATTTAAACTCTATCAAGTGCACAAGATAAAGGACTGTGAAGTAGCAAAGTTGATGACTTTCAATGAATCTTAAAGTGAAGCTTAAAGACTGTTCTCCCTTCAAGTACCACACAAATGAGGTTTCAGATGGAAGATTCAGATGAGCTTTTAGCAGGGAAGGATATATTCATCTGTTCAGTCTCCATTTTTAAACTACAGTTGTTCTGGTACTTCAGAGAGTTGCGGGTTGGTTGAATCTTGGTCATATTTCTCAGTTACTCAGTTTTCAAGGCCATTTTCTCAGATTGTTCTAGGAATCATGAGTCATGTTCCCAATCTCAAGGCAGATGTCACTGAGGAATTTTGTGTGAGCCTTTCAGGCCCAACTCTCGTCATGAGGTGCCTGTGTTCTGGGATGGGGAAGTTTACCTAATTTCTGAGGTGATCTAATCTCCTGTATCCAGATTGAAACATTCAATATCCTTAGTTCATGACTTTTTACCAATTTTACAAAGTCAAGTATAAGGCAGTAAGCCCAGAGATAAGTTTTACAGATATACACTCTTAAGCCAGATATAAATGCATGGCAATAGAAAATAGACATATGGAGACCATTCAAAAGAGATCAACCATACAAAATATAACTTAAGTATAGAAGTTGAAAAAAAAAAAAAAATCCAACAAAGAACAACAGATCAAAGTGTGCAAAAAAAAAAGCAATTAAAGAGATTGCTTAAAATAAATTCTATTTCCATCATGGAGAAAAGATGGGAAGAATAAAAAGCAGTAAACAACTTACTGAGAAAAATTTTTTTAAAAAGTCCATTGATGAAAAACTGTAACAGGAAAACGTCAGGAATATTTACAGTGTCCAGCAGATCAATGAAACCACAACACTTATGCAATCTTCTTCCAAAGGCTTATGTCAGTTATTAAAGGCACAAAAACTATTATAAAAGTACCCCTTAAATATATAAAAACTTTGAAGTATCATTCAATTCTTTATTTGTGGATCTATCTAGTTTTACTGGCTCAGGATCAAGATCATATAGATTTAAAACTAAACATTTTCCATATTTTGGCCTTCAGATAGAAAATATACCATGTTA
Organism: Dasyornis broadbenti; assembly: GCA_013397935.1. NCBI lineage: Eukaryota > Metazoa > Chordata > Aves > Passeriformes > Dasyornithidae > Dasyornis > Dasyornis broadbenti. The sequence goes on along the minus strand of VZRN01003159.1, from coordinate 1,462,803 downwards.
AGATGCAGTTTTCAGGACTATGAAAAAAAAAGTTTGCATTAAATCAGTTGTTAGATTATGTGCACACCATTCATTCCAATACAGAAAGAACCAGAAAATAAGCATCACATACTGATAGCTGATGCAGAAATTGTGAAGTCTGCACATAAAATTATTGAATCAGTTTTATTCAAGATTAAATTTAGTCTTAAAAATCTACTTTCAAGTGCTATTTAGGTAGCAAAAGACAATAATGAAGATTCATTTCATTTAGCTGATTCAGAAATAAACTTACTGTAAGTGCATCCATACACTTCAATGCGCATTCCAATCCTGCCATTTGGATTCCAGTCCAAGGGCACAAAACGGAGAAATCTTGCTTTAATAGAATGCTGAAGCTTATAGTATACGACACTGTCCGCATTTGTGTTTCCAGGAAAAGCCTGGAAGAAAATCAAAAAGAGATCATCTACATCCACATTGAATAAGAAATACATGGAAGTATCGCTGATCTTTTAATTTTATACCCTCATCTGGCAAACAGTCAAGCACAGGAATAAAATGCAATTGTCAGTGAATTCCATAGGAACAAATGATGAATCAATCTTTACTATTCTTCTGGATGAGGTGCTAACTCATCTGTGTATTTAGCACTGATGTTCCACTCAATGAAATATTTAACATGTTCTAAAATTTCAGTGAACAAAACACTTAAAACCCAAACATTCCTGTCAAAAAAACATGTAGAATATCCTCACATTTCAGTGTAAGGCTTCATCTAACACTTTTGCATTAGAAAACAGAGTGATCTCTACAAATTCCTTTTAATGAAAAGTTAGATTAATTTCTTTGCAAGCCTGTGTTTTAAATGCATAATATGCTTTATTTAAAATGGTCTTAAACTGACGGACCACAGTAATACAAGAGTGGTTTCCAAAGTATTGTAAAAGGAATTTGTTTCAGTGTCCTGTTAAAAGAGAAGAATCTAAATTTCAATTTTTTTATGCAGGTGAAAGAAAAAAAAGTAAACTTTTTGGCAGCATTTAACTGATAAAACTAATTTCCCTTTTTCTTACATTAAGAAAAAAGAAAGACAAAAAAATGTAAAGAAGAAAGTAAAAACAAGAGCTGTAATAATAAATGTTAGCAGTCTAAAAAACTGGAGAATATATTCTGATTTCGCTGTATTGTGTAGTGCTTTTTTATCATTACCTGTTTATGGTATGTGAAGCAGAAAGAATTTGTTCAGACATTTTGAAGCTAAAGATCTCATAGCTCTCTGCAATATTTAGATGAGAGGTATTTAAAAGATTACACATTTCTGGCTGTATGAACAGAACTGTTGTCATAGCTATAAAGCCACAGCTGTTGCAACTGGAGAAGTACATAGCAACCAACATCTTTAGGTATGCAACTTCTCTTTCCATAAGTTTTAGAAGTAGAGATGAGCTTCATGGTATTATTTAGCTTTCTATACACAGATCTTTGCACCTTGTCTCCCCCATACTAGTAGAATTTCAATAAATTCTAATCTCTGAGCTTTCAATGGAAAAAAAAAATTAAATTAAAAAACCCCAAACCAAACCAACCAACAAAAACCAAAACCAGCACAACAGTCACTGAATTGGCTTATTTAAAGCTACCCTATTAAGCTAGTAATAATCAATGAGAGTTAGCGACTTTGAATGTTCACTGTCAGCTTCGTGCTTTGTAATTCCACTAACACAGCAGGTAAAGGCGGAAATGTTATAACAAAAACCGGACAAGAGCTACTGCTTGGAGGGTGAGATCCTTTCAGACCTCTTGTCCCTTCAAATCCTTATTTTCAGTCTGTAACAAATATAACTGCCCATGAAAATGCCAATTAGTTTGTTGACTGAACCAGAACCAGGCCCCAGAAGTTTAAGTACTGTGAGCAAATGAAGTGTTCAATTAAGATTTAAATTTTTGCAAAATTGTTTTTGGAGAGCAGCCACCTCATAAAAATTAATTTAAGTTTTGAAAACAAAATGTACATGGCTTGATTTTGTTTTACTGTAGGGTATACTTAAACCATGTGTTTTTAATTTAAAATTTGGTTCTTGGCTTCAGCAATAACCTAAAAGTACTTCAGACTACTCCTTTAACACCATTCAGAATAGCCAGTTTAGAAATCAGTATTTTTTGCTGTAATTTTAAAAGGCTTTTATCTGGGAAAACCATATTTCAGAGTGTATCAATTGTGTTGAGTATTAAATAGGTCTTTATTGCTTATTTTAAACATTCAAAAGGTTAAAATACATATTTTGGTGCTTTTTCAGTCTAAGTCCTCTTCAAAAAAAAGAGAGGACAAAATCAGACTGCTTTTTCTCCAGACTGCACTGCTAAAGGTGTACCCAAAACCTATGAAAGCAGCTTGTAAGCTAATTTTAGAGGAGAATTACATTCAACGTGACACACAGTCCTGTCCATATAGTAGAATACAATTACCATTTAATGGTCCAATCCAGCAATCTTTTAAACACAGAATTGTAACTGTATAATGAGGAGCTTCTTTCATCCTACCCCTCCTTCTTCAGACTGTCCAGATCACTTCATTCTTATGCCAAATCAGTGTAGGGAATGTACCATTATTTTAGACTATTTAGAGTCTTCACAACCTACTCAGGCATCTAATGGTTAAAAAGCTGCAATGTGATCCTCAGTTAATAGGAATGTTACACCTAATAAACATCTTTGCATAAATAGTAATAGGGTTTAAAAGAGCTAGCCCTTCCAATATAATTGCTTGTTGAATCTTAGTTGATGCATTTACAGATCCTATATCATCCTGCTTTTTAATAGCTTGAAAACATACCATCGTTCTCAAAGAATGCAGGTTTTGAAACACTAAAATACTATATTGCAGTTTAGCGTTAAACAGTAGCAGGGCAACTTAGCAGCATAGATATGTAGGTAAGTAAGTCTCCACAGCCTCTCTCCACAGTAGCGAGTCCATGAAGTAAAAGTTTTCTGGGCTGTGCTGATGCCTAAACTGAGACCCTATTCTCAAACTTGGTTTAACCCTCCTTCTCAGTTTCTAACCCAGTAATTTCTTTAATTTTAGCTGCTTTAACCCTGCTTTGAATACAAAATTATTCAGTTCATTATGGAGTCAGAAATCACAAATATGCTCTGGACTGCACTGGTAAAGTCGTTTCTTTAGAAGGGCATTGGCAAGTTCAGAATGAGTGTGAAGGTAAGCTTGCATTAAGATAAGGTGAAATAAAGTCCTTGGTGTCTCTGACAATCCTCTGTGTAGAACTTAAATGTGGGTTTAGACCAGGATAGAGGCATCCTGTCCAAAACTCTCTCACCAGTCAAAAATACCCCCAGAAACAAAGTTTTGTATGACCCATATTTAGATAACCTAAAGGACATGGCATGTCTTTACAAATATAACTTTTACTGCATAATATACTATATATACACTTCAAAACATAATTCTAAATAATAGGTACAATGCTTTTACGTATGTGTGTACCCATTTCAATAAATGTATTTATTACAAATATTACTTAAATAAATATACATATATAACTAAATATAAGTAAACTTAGCTGCAAATCCCCATTCAGTGTTTGATGATGAGTACTGGAACAGGACCAAACCGGAATAATTTTGTTGGAAAAGAAGTTTAGCAATGTGGCACTACAGTACCTGAAGATGGGTATAACTTCACCATATGCTTTATGAATTCTACTACCAACACCAGAAAAAGCAGTTGAAAAAATTAGTATGAAGTAATTTGGAACTGTTTGTATAAACTACTGTGTAGAAACTACACTAGAAGATTAACCCATCTCTCCCATTTTCTCCCAATACTTCTAAGTTACGTCCAAGTTCATATAGCTGTTCAAATTGTTTACATCTCAGTAAAAAAACAAGTTCCTATTCCAGATAACGTAGTACACAAGAAAATGGAAAACAATTGACATAATTTCTGAACAAGAATCCAAACATTCAGACTAATTCTTCTCATCCTAGTACCACTGTGGTGAGTTATTGTTGGGCTATTGAAGCTGTTCCTGAAAGTCAACAGGTTTGAACTGTTCGGTTAAAGTGAAAAAATGAGCGTGAAAGTCCTTCACTCTGACCAGAAAACACTGTACCAGAGAAATACCTCCTTTCCTACATGTCCCCATTGGAATTATGGCTAGAACAAAATGATCACAGAGATTAAGTTAACAGATTGTTAATACTTCATTGGCTACAACCAATATAGGCAAAAGCTGGCAGATATGTTTCATATAAAATACCAACAGTGGTATTATAGTGAGGAGCCCTGTGCCATAAGTTATTCATTGTATTTTTCACTAGATCTTGTCTCTGAATTGTTTGAAGATACAGTTTGAAATATACTACAGTTACCTCAAATTTATCAAAACACACAGCAGTTGCACATACTCATAAGTCTGACAGATCATAATGTCTTTCGTAAAAAAAGGATAGTACAAACTAATGACAACCCGATTAATGTATGACCAGATGGATAGAACAACAACAAAAAACAAACCTGGCAGAAAACCATCATAAATTCTTATTCCAGTCAATGTCCACTGCTTGCAACACCTAAAATCCCACTACTGCACTACTGTACTTACAGCTTTCCATCACTGCCAATCAGAGACAGGATAGTGGGCTAAATTGTATCAATATTCTTTCAATCTATCTCTTTCTGTTATTTCTTTACATTTGGTGGGTATTTTATTCACTGTCATGGTTCTTTCTCTTTTTTTGCCTTTAAGTATGTGAGTGGAATATTAGCATAACTTTACATACGAGAACAGCTCCAGAATTAGGAGATGAAGAGATGATGAGACCACACTAACCAATTAATTTACCAAAGGTGACAGCTGACATGTATGAATGGACTCTAGAGATTCCTTCTGCCTTTCTGTTTTGTTTGGAGTTTATTTTTGGGAAATTCTTTGTTTGTTTTTCTGTTTTTGTTGTGGTTGTTCTTTTCGAGAAAAAATTGAAAAAAATTTGCTTTCATACTAATATAGAAGAGGGAGATTTCAATATCTAAAATTAACAGAAAAAGGTTGTGGGGTTTGTTATATGTTACGGTAGTAGCAGTTGGATATAGTAGGAGTATGTAAAAGGGTAGGAAGCTAAGGCCCTAGAACAGATACTGCTAGCAAGGAGAGATGTATCAACAGCTAGCCACGTTCGTTTGGAAATGTGCTTAATAAAATGTGGTTTTTGTTGCGCTTTTCTTTTTCCCCTCCTGTTCAGCATAGCTGAAATTAAAAGATACTTAATTTTCCAGATCACATGGTACATTAATAAATAAAATAAAAATAAAAATATCTTACTGTTAACCACCAGCCACAACTGCTGTTTTGAATTCTTCCATCTACCTTATTTCCTTTAGTTCATTCACATGTAGTAAAAAATTTTATGTGAAGAAACTTGTCACCATTGGAGGGAGCTCTTGTATTGACACAACTAGGCACAACATTCTCCCCTAAAAAATTATCATAATAATTTTTCTTTGTAAAATCCCAATATATAATTATGAATCTACTATATTTTTTTATTAATATCTAAGAACATGTAGCTCAGAGATATTCCTGAAAATTAAAAAAGTGAATATGCTTCCTAATAGTATTACCAGAATGCTACATAATCTTTAACAACCCTCAAAGATTAGCTAACTCTTTGTCTGAAATGAATATAGATATGTTTTTGTATAATATGGATCTCTAGTAAATGAATTTGGACTCTGATATTCCAAAGATAACTCAGATGATCTCAGAAGGTACCAACCAAAGTAGTTGTGGTGCTGTTATGATCATTTATTTTCACTTCTTTTTCCTTGTTTTTTAATAAATCCATTTGAAATAATCCGTAAAACATGAATACGTTGAATTTTAAATCTGGGCCACAGTGAAACTGTGGTTTCTACTTTCAAATCAATTTGAAGCTGAATCACAGCTTTTCTGGGTAAACGAATGTTTTTACTAGTCAAATTTAATCTGGAGTGCAAAATTCAATTTACACACTTAGAAATACTTAAATCCATAAGTGATATGAAATATTTTCAAAGAGCAGCAAGATGTTTAACCTGTTTATTCCACATATTTGCTTGTTAAAATTAGGAAAAAAAAAAAAGAAAAAAAAGGCGCAGATAGTATATTTTGCACATGAAATTTAGGTAGGAATTGCAATTCATTATTGTACTTCCATAACACATGACAAAACCCAGAGACTACCAGGAAGATAATTCAGGCAACTTATAACTAAAATATCTATAGTGTAACAGCAGCATATGAAATCCACTCAAATGTCAAAAGAGTATATGGGTATTCTGTTTGCTCAAAACGATATGAAAAAAAAGCTTTATTAATATTACAGTATAAAATTTTCTTTTCATACCATTTCACACCTTGCTTTGAAAAGAATTTAAATGGTTAGAAAGAAAGGAAAGAAACCTCATTAACTACGCAACATAGAAATGGCACAGCAAATATTCTTATGTCCTGAGGACCATAAACAATAAAATAGTTCAATAAAAAGGTTTCCTAGTAAATTATTTCTGTGGCTTTTCATATATGATGTCTCATGATTTCTATCTTTAGAGAAATTTCTGTATATGAATTCTTTTGTAACTCGTCATTATGGACTTAGACTAGTGTATAAAAAACTCTAAGTTAACATGACAATCCATTTCTCAAGGTTATTACAACATTAGCCAAATATTTCACCCATTTCACCAAAAACCCTAGTGGCAAAATTTCGCTTTTCTTTTAATATATGGCTTGCCATTCTGGAAAACCTTTGAAAAGCAATCAGCTTCCATATTTTTAGTTTTACTCTGATGAAAGGTACTATGAAATGAAAAGACAGAGCAGCTCACTGAGATTAAATGTTTTGTATATGATGTGAAATAATACTAATTCTGTGCAAAAATGTTCAGCAAATGTGTATTAAAGTTGTATTCAGCAGTTATCAGGGACTAGTGAAAATATGTGCAAAGTATTTCCTGTTAGGAACATTTGGAATGCAAAAGTAGAGGTTCAGCTTTTCAGAAATATCAGCATTCATGGTGGAACCTACTGCTCTAGCAGGCATCTGATGCCTCAGAAATGTAATGCAGAGAGCAAAGTCTGCACAGTTAACATATTACTACATCACTTAGGAATATCTGCTAGAGTGCTTTCTTTGAGCTCAGGGCATGTGTTCCAAAAGTCACAGTGAATGCAATAAAACCAAGTTCCTGGTTATTTGTCACATGGAGAATTTGTTTCTGACATAGACTTCATATATTTGGATAACCTAAGCGGCAAAGTAATGGTAGTTCATTCTTTCCAGTACTCCTGTGCATTTAAATACAAATAAATGACTAGCAAATACCAGTGACCAGCAAATCTGGCATGCAGTGACAGCAAGCAAGAACACAAAGATGGGCAGCCAACAATGTGGGGATACACCTGCAATCCTCAGTAACTGTGTACATTTGTGGAAGAGAAAGAACTGACTGATGTGGTGGTGCCCATCAGCTACAGGAAGGGCAAGAAGAGAGCAGGTTGGGTGCCTACACAGAAGGAGAGAATGAAAAAAAGGCTTTGCAGAAACAACATTAAATTAAATCTTCAAATAGAGATGGGGGAAGACAATTTTAGGTGACAAAGTTTCTTTCCAGGTACAAATTTGAATAACTCCATGGCTCACAGAGAAAATATCACATATGGTTTGCAGCCTGAAGACACATCAGTGATGGTCACCAGCTTTCATCATGAGGCTGTCTGCGTGAAAGTAAAAGGAGGGTCAGGTGCCAATACCGTATTGACAATAATTCTGATACATCACTTCCTATATGAAAGCTAAAATGATCAGGTTCCTTGACCACTTATCCCATCTCCTCCACAGAATACTTCATCTTCTCAGTTTGCTATGGAAATAACACCAAAAAAAA
>VZRN01003159.1:1442611-1454865 GCA_013397935.1 Dasyornis broadbenti | reverse complement strand
TATTTAAAAAAAAAAAAAAAAAAAAAAAAAAAAAAAAAAAAAAAAAAAAAAAAACCCCCCCCAAAAAAAAAAAACCCAAAAAAACCAAACCAAACCAAATCAAACCAAAAAAACCAAAACACAATAAATCAAAACCCCATGAATTGTATCAGGAACTGACAATGTTTTGACTTCAGCTGTTCCATCTCTTTTATCCCAAGTTTAAAAATGCACATCCAAGTTATACTAGTATTGATTTATCTCAAATATAAGCAGAGTCCCTAGTGTTTACTTTAGTCCCTAGTATTACTGTATATATCAGACTCAGATCTAGCTCCATGCTAATGCTGTATTCAGCATGTGAGAAGCAGCACTCAAAAGTAAAAACCCAAAAGTATACTAATATCTCATTGATAAGACAGGATGACTACAGCACTGAGTTTCAAATGTTAAGGGTCTTCTAAGATTTTCAACTCTAATAATCAGGAATCAGAATTTACATGGGATAAATGGGAATAAATTCCACTTAGTGCAGATGAAATCAGAAACCCTAACTCTGCTTCTTCAGAAGAGGTGACTGAATATATGGCAATAATGCTGGTAATTTGTGAAGCTGATCTCTTTAGTTTATGTAAACATAAAAAAAAAATAAAAATTGTATCTCTATGTGCCTATCTGTAAATAGAGGTTAAAGCTAAAATACAGACCAGAGAAAATGGACTGGAGCTTGCACAGATTGTAAAGTCCACACTGCAAGACATTTACTCCTAAATAATCAACCACTTTCTTTCAATAATAAAATGCTTTCTGGATAAAGTGGCATTGAAGACGCATGATCAATATGAAGGATGTTTCTTTATATTAAAAATGATCCTTCTTAAATGAAAGAATCAACAAATTTTGTTTTCACTTGCTCAGCATGGTATTCCTAGGAGGCTCTCGCGCCAGCGACAAGCTTGTAAGACAAAAACAAAGCCACACAACTCAATGAAGTAAAAGTGTTGCCCGCTACTAATATCACAATTTCTAGAATACTAAATAACTTTCAGGTTAACATTTATGACAATGCTTGAAGGATGAGACAGTGAAAGTCATTTGTGCATTGCACTGGAAATTATGATCAAATTACTATAGGTACATGGGTGGTCATTTCTCTCAAACTAAATTATTCCTTGCTCAAGTGTAGTCTTGAAATTAATTTTTATTTAATTAGCTTTGATACTTAAAAGAGACCATGTGGGAGTAGCTTTTCTAAGCGAAACAATAGCACTCTACAGTGCAATGAAGCTGGTCCTAAACCCATTTTTTAAACCAAAATTGTGCATGGATAGCTCATCATAGCTTTCTGTAGGGTAGGAAAACAAAATAACTAAACAGTAAGAGTTTGTTTTTTTTTTAATGTAGACTTTGCTTATGGAACTTTGAGTTACATAAAATACTATTATCCTCTACAAGAACCTTAAAAATAAGAATGCTAGTTTTTTGACTAAATGTTTGTGACATGAGATTTAATTTCAAACAAATTTTTAGATGATATTTGATGTATAGAAAGCTGCAGTAGTGTGTAGGAAAGTGTGTGATAAATTAATTTTTACTGCTTTAAGTTTTTTGTAATATTTCAGCCTAAAGGATCTTACTTACATTGTAACATCTTTAACTGCCTTTGGTGCACACTGGTGCTGCAGAATGGTTATAAATTAAGCCATTTCAAGTGGATAATTTTAGTTTGCTAGTCATCACTACCTACTCGATGCATCTGGAATAAAGCAAAGTGCAAGGCAGAAGAAAATGGAGAATTAACATCTTACACTTTGAGAAAACAATGCATCTGAACAGATTAACCGATTCTGAAATGCTTTTGAAAACCATTCAAACTGAGATCTAACTTAGTGAGAACTTGAAGGAATTCAGATGTAGATCTGAATTTGAATTCTAGCAGTAGGCTCCTTTTCAATTTTTTACTCTTTCATTTAGTCTCCTGTAGGCGGAGAAAAAAGAAACTATCATGTGACCCATGTAACAAACACAAAAATCTATCTCAGTGTTATTCTCCAGTTGAATAAAGGACACATAAAGTTGCAGAGATGCATATTTTTAAAATTGTTCTTACTCCACTTTATAAATACAGGTTGCATCAGAAAAAATTAAGTCTACTGAGGACTATTTTCCCTTTGATTTGCAACCAACAGTTAAGTGCCTACAGTTTAGCTCACAATACACTATTACAGACAGTAAGTACTTCAGGTGCCACTGTATTTTATATATAAAAAGCAAAAATAGATAAGAGTGTTGCTGACATCTGATCATGGGTCATTCCACTTAAGCCAGTTTTAAAAAACATTTTGTCACTACATTGGCGAACAGCTTATTCCTTCCCTTTAATGAATGTATTTCAGTATGTTTGTGCTGCAGAGGAAACTCCATTCTATTTCCTAAGGAAGGCCCAAATCTGGAAACAAGCAAACGAAGACAAAGATCAAGCACAAAGCTGCCTGAACACAGTTCAATGAGGAGTGATTTCCTTGGAGTACTAAGAGAGCATAGGTTAAAAACAAATTTCTAGATAGCAATATAATATAATTAATTGAACAATTACATAGTAATTCAACAGTGTCTTTTACAAATACTGGGAGCAGAAGAACGTTTTGGGAAAGGCAGAAGGTGAAACATTTCATCAATTCACAGTCACTTCATCTGATAGGGAGTGATCCACTCAAAGAAGTTGGAGGTGCCCACAGAAGTCAACTCAGTCTTTCCCAAGACCATACTCAAGCTTACAATTCTTGAGAACTAATTTATTTTAAAAGCTGGTAAGTTCATACTTCATGACAGCTACATTAGTACTTTTCATTTTTTATTTAACCAATGTTAAAAGCTACGGATTAAATCAATACTGATTTCATTCTGTCATATAATCTGTTCCTTATAACAGGCACCTTCTCTTTGAAACAAGGAATTGTTTGTTCCCAAAAACCTTTGTCATCATTTAATACATCAAGGATCAGACTAATTATAATAGAAAACTGCTTCTGTTTGGCAAATTATCAGCTTTGCATCAGAAGTAATGTTAAAATGAGCACAGGAAAAGGAAACAACAATTTAACATGGTATCAATTGTAAATATTTTTAGATCTGTCAGAATATGGAAATCATTCTTCAATTGTCAAACAACATTTCAAATTATCTTCATATAACACAGAGTGACTAGAAGATTTCTAATACTTTCAAAATGAAAATGTCATTCACATTGTATTTAAAATATTAATAAATGTCACACTTTGTTGTCTCATTTTTTTCAAACCACGAAGTAAGAAGCTTTGTATGTATTTACAAAGAGTGCCACATTGCTTGTTAAATGTATTTTAAATACATGCAATTCTGCACAAATATTTGAAATAAATACACATTTGAAAAACCCAACAACAAGAAACACACAATGCAATAATAGATTATCACAAACATTATTTATTCAGTTTTACATAATCTCTTCATGTAATTCTTAAAATAAGTTACCATTATTTTAATACTTTTGCAATTTTAAGCTACTTATGATAGCTTAAAACACAAGTTTTCTTAAGATATGTGTGTACTTACTACTATATTCTTAAATATTATTAACTGAAACTCAGAATTGAAAAATGAAAAAAACCTAAACAGATCTTCAAATTTCTCAGACTCTGCTTTCAGTACATATGCTCACTCAGTTTCTCATTAAGTCTGTGTGAAGTTTTATCTGTCATTAGGTCTGTATGAAGTCTGCCCTAAGGGGACTCTTACCAGGACAGCAGTCACTAGGAATGCACAAAACTTCCTCACACTTCTATCATATCTTAAAAGGCATGTGAGCACACTGCCTGACAGTCTGCCTGGTCTTTTCTCGTTAGTTGGTAAAGAACAAGATTTAAATTACCGTCTCTCATAGAAAGAAGGCAATTCTAGAAGTTGGTAGTCTGTGTAGTGATCAGCTACTTACGTACACAGGACTGTAAATAAAGAGTGACACTCATCTTGCCAAAGAGGTGGAAAACACTGAAAGGAAATTGAGGAGAAAATGGTTCTGCCACAGGTAGTAAATTCTAGGACCATAATTAGGAGCCAGAATGACTGAAGCTGACAAATGAATATGAAACACAAAGTTATAGGCATTATTCTGCAGGTTTTTACTCTTTACAGATAAAGTTGGTTTTGGAACATTAACCATCTGTGAGTTTGTGTGCTGTATTGTTTATGTTTTTGGCATGATTGGATATTTTGACAGTGATAAATAATAAAAAGGACAACATCTATTTCAGACTGAATTTACAAATTTACTTGTATTCTAAAAGAGAAAGAAAGAAATCCAACAGAAATAATTAAACATGAGCCCCACTTGTATGCCTGGCTTTCCCTCCTGTAACCTCATTAGACAGTGCCCCAAAATAATTACTCATCCATCATATTAGATGGATAAATCAAGTGCTTCTTTTTGACATTTGCTTCTAAGGTAGGAAATGGCCTTAACATTTAGCTCCTAAATGTCTAGACAGAAAATTCTGCAACAGAAGTCCATCCCCATCTATATTTATCTGTGCATGTACATGTGTGCAACACAACAAAGATTCAAGAGTATCATAAAAATGGAAGTAGTGTAATCAAAATTATTCTAAAAAATGAAAGTATTTAGTTGTTAATCATTGAAAAGAAAACATCCATTGCCTTTTAAAGGTTGCTGGGATGGGAACTGACTCCAGTCTAGTTCCCTCTTACCACAGTCCAAAATGTTGAATGCTTGACTCTGTGTTTGGGGATGAAATCCCCACTTAGACCTACTGTGCAAAAGGTTCAGAACAGCTTTAAGCAATAATTCTTATTTTTAAAATCTATATAATCTTACTTAATTTTGTAATAATCTTCCATGAATTTTGTAGCTTTTTTCCTTGCACAGCAGAGGTAAGCTGCTGCTGCTTTATGGGCCTACTACATGTTTGCTTTAGAAACACAAAACTAAAGAAAGGCTTTTTAAGCAAGGTTTCTTCTAGGAACAGACCCTTCTATTCCAAGCAAAGAGCTGCTGCCACCTGATTTTTGCTTCTACCTAATTTTTAAAACTTCCCTTCTTTCCAGGCTCTTTTTTGACCAGAACCTCCCAAAAAGTCTCTTGGCAGCTTACATCCTTGTTGCTTTCTGCACCATTCCAGATCAAGGATCAAAATTCAGAAATTGTAGGTCTCATCAAATTCTATTCTAGGACTATTCCATGGTTTTATAGCATAGTTTTTACCATGCTCACAAAGCAGTAAATTACGTTGCCCAGTTTGTTCTGAGTTCTCTGACTGTTGTCACTGACAACAATAAAAATAGAACCATCAATTTCTATTTTGTCCCAGTCACAGCCTTTCTAATTGCTTAGCCAGACCTACAATCAGCATTATAAATCTAAAGATTACTTTGAACTCAGAGATTTCTGTAGTTTTCTCCAATTGTGGCCTAAGAGATATGCAGTTCCAGCTCAGCAAAGCTAAATTAACAGTACAACTCGTCAAAGCTGTGCAAGCAGGGTAACAGATCTCAAAGCTCTGAGCTGCTCTCACAGAGATCTTTGCTGTTTGCCTTAAGTCATATGAATAAATCTTCAGCCTGAACGGCAGTGAGTGTCTCACACTGGGAGGACACTGCAGTGGTAACAACCAGCTGCCCTTTTCTCAGCCACATCAGGGGATGCTCTTCGTGGTCTGCTACTATTGGCATCCCTTGCAATACACCCACTCTCGTGCTGCAAGAGATTTGGTCCCTGTCATGTAAGCTTTGTCATCGTGCTGTTCGTCTTCACCTCGGTAAGAAGGCTTGAGTATATGGCCTACAGGCTACACATATACCCGGACAAAAACTTGTTCTACACAAGTAAATTGTACTTCAAATATGACCTTCAAATCTTACTAATACTTTTATTATTGAAAATACAGGGAAGTTTGGGAAAAAAACCAGGTTGTTATGAATGGAATTTCAATCTGTGCCACCAAAAATCTGTTACAATTGACTCATTGCTTCAGAAAATCCTAAAATAGGACTGCTTTAGAGACAACCCTTCCATGTTAAAATTAACCTCCCAAGGATGATCAAAATCAGGTCTAAAAACTAATGACAAGCTCCATCTCTGACAGAGAGCGTGGTAAGTGAAAGACTTCTCCGATAATATATTTACTCTGGAGTGTGAAAAAAAGTAAAAATACCAGAAAAAAACCTACTTGTTAAATTTAGAATATTTATTATTCTAATATATCTCTAAGAAAACACTTTTGCTCAGCTATAACACTGCTTCATAATTCCACTGATATCACTAAACTGACTGTATTTTTAACAAAGCAAGTATCTGATTTCATGTGAAGAAAAGACTAAGACAACATTTTAAAATACTTCCTTTGAAGACAGTATTTGCAGGTAAAATAATGAAGTTTAATTTTTTATTAGAAAAATTAGTAAACGTAAAAACGTGTCAAATGAAAAAACAAAGTATGTGGAAAATGTGCCATAACAAACCAATAATGCAAGTTAGAATAATTGCGGTGTGCTTTATTTAGACTGAGGAATGCATGCATGATGAATCAACCACTCAAGCCCTCTTTAAGTAAAATCTCTTTGTCAGAAAATTAGCTATGGGTATGTAATCCAATTAAGAACTTAGCTCTTTCTTACTGTTTTGCTCCATCAAACCAGAATTTTGCAGTCTTAATTATTTCTCATCTTCATATTTTCAGAAAGTTGGTTCATTCTTCTGAAAATTTGGGGTTTTGCTGGTTTTTATTCTTTTTGTCTCCTCTGAGGTTTTGTATGATTTTATTTGTTTGTATTTCTTATTGTAAAAGTCAGTCTACTAACTGCATATATTTTCATTATTTTTAAAGAGAAAAATAAATATGCTATAGACAAACTAAAAATAATTAATTGCTAAGCAATTAATGCACTGCCTTTGTGGTTTGTATTTTTATTTATTTATTAAGAAATTCTTTGAAATAGGCTGCCTTAGGATGTGAAAGAATAGAAACTAAGGGAAAGTTAAACTTAAAAATATTCATGTTTCATATTGTTTCTGGCAATTTTAAATATATTTAAAACCATGAGTTAGCTTAACCTTCAGCAAAAGGAAGTATGACTTTGCTTTCCCTTTCTGTACATTAAATCTCTTTGTATATGAATCTGAGGTTGAATTTGAGGATTTGATTGAACGATTCTTAAAAAATTTAATCACATTAGTGGATTCAACTTTTTATCATTGAGAGATAAGTTTATCATTAAACCAAAGTACAGCAGTGTTTTTCATTATTAAAGTTCTCCTAGCTTCAGCAACAACAAAAAATATTACTTTTGCCTCGCAATTTTTTTTCCATTATGCATTTACATATACTTTTTTATATTTCTGCACCTGAGACCACACAGATTTTGCAGTCTTGCAGAATCTACCAATAAGAGGTCAGATTTTTCCTGCTGGCGTTCATGACAATATCTTTCAAGCTTTCAACTTCTCCTGTCTGCATTGCCAGAGGCAAGGTACTTCTTGTTCCTAAGGCTCACCATCACATATAGAATTGGAGTGGTCACAGTTGCTCAAAAGATTAGATCCTACACTAACATAGTTCTGACAGAGGATATTTTTTTCAAGTTTTTTGGGTTTAATCTTAGCTCTTTGTTATGTGGAAGATAGTAAGTGCACCAAATATCTGGATCTAACAAAAACACATCTCTTTTTTTAAAGATTATGATCTTCTAGCCTTACTAAACATAAGTTAGTACAGATCCTTTACTATTCCAGAATAATTTCTATTCTATGTTAGGTATTATCTATGTAGGATTTTTTGGCTTCAATAATATTTATTTTCTGAGATAACATGGTGAAATGTAAACGTAATTTCAACTGCACACAACACTAATTAACTGAACAGTAATGCAGACTCCATATGAACCACAAAATCTGTCTTCAAACAAATTATAATAGCATTATGATAAATATTGTCTAAACAGATAAGAGCCACAGAAAATAACACAGTGTGATTATCTACTATTCAAACATCCCAAACGTAATATCAGGATGTGTTTACCATATGATACAAACTGTTGGTAAAATTAGTTCTGAGAAAGAACAAGTGAAATTTTCTGTATTTGGGAATATTATAAAATATTGAATATTTATTTCATCATAGCCACCATCCCTAATTATTTGCACTTACCAGCTTTTTCCTTTTATGAAATATGTAAACTGTAATACGATATATTCTTATTTTAGTGGTAATATTCACCATTACCTTTATCCCTATAAAAATATTTCTGTAAATGAATGGAGGTTGTTTTTAAATGCAATGTATACAAGGAAGAGTCAGGCATGCTACAATATAAGATCTGTCCCTCATTTAGTCTTCAAAGGACCAGTTTAAGCAGCCTACTCAGAAAAAACATCCCCAAAGGGATGGGTTTTGTTGAGTCATGAGCAGGGTACGTTATTTCCACTCTGCTGTACTGGTGGAGGCAATGAACAACTGGCCTTCTTTTTCTTCATGCCACTGTGCTTACAGATTCCTATTGCATTCGTACTCTATATTCCTTTTTCCAGACCTAAGAAACCCAGTCTATTCAGTCACTTCTGCCATGCCAGCTGCCTGCTTTTTAATCTTTTACAATATAATTTTCTGAATCTTTTCCAGTTCTTATATCTTATTTTGAAATGAATGATCAGGTCTGCACTGAAGACATGAACAAAACATATACATTCACAGTGGTGTAACTAGGTTTCCTCTCTCATTCACTACAAATTTCTTAATAATTCTAACACTGCATTTTCACCTTTTTTTCCAGAGGACTGAGCTGATAATTATAAATGTTTTAGAGTTTCCAGCTCTTATCCTGTAGCATCTCACAGTCATTCATTTAACATGGAAAGACAGAGCAGGGTGTAATTTGTGGGATTTTTTTGCCATGTACATTTTGTTAGTAATGAAGTCAGAATATTTGTATTTCTGTTTAATTACAGTATTTTATATGTAAACATAGGAGAACCTTATAAATGCTCCAGGCCAAAATCTAAGTAATAACTTTATCTGGGAATATGTTTTCTTTTATTTTCCTTTTTCTTTAGATTATTTTTTTTTTTCCAAGGAGGCAAAAAGTCATTTTTCTGACCATATGAGTGAAAAAATTTAAAATGGCAAGGTCATATAGAACACCATGGAACAGAGCAGTGTGTTCACTATTTCATGTGTTTTGAGTTATGCACTTGTTATTGCAACACATTTTTTCCTACTTATAAAGAGATGCCTTCAGTCAAGTATTAAGTTGGTACGTTTGCTTCAAAACAAGTGTGAACTTTCTCTCACATAAAAAGTTATACTATAGTTTGGTCTAATTAAAAAACAATCAAAACCAAAAACAAAACAAGCAAAAATCACATGATTTTCAGGAACACATTTTCAAAATTACATGCATACTTCCAAACACAATATTTTGAGGTGATGGTTGTAGGTCTGTGTGAGAAAGAGACAGGAAACAGTGAATATATAAGAAAACCTGCATACTTTCATAATTTTTCCTGATGGAATCTTTTCAAATATGTGCATATTCTATGGAAGAATGTTATATTTATTAATTTGCATGATATTTGAATATGAACCTCTGATACTTCAGCATTGAGTATGTAGATGAGGATAGGAATTTTATGAGCTCAACAGTTTGTGCAATGTTAGAATCATCCTGCTTCTACCAAAACTAAATGAAATATTAACCACTTTTTCTTTCCTTCCACATCACATGAATAGTTTTTCTTTTCCTTTTTGTACAATAGGAGTATAGAAACATAGAAAATAAAAAGAGGGAAAGGTGAATTGCTAAAATAAACTTCAGGAATTCTTCAACAGAATACCATTTCATTTCATCATAGGGTAATGTGAGTTGGAAAGGTAATTTAGTCCAAATTCTTGCTTAAACAAAGGCCAGCTATTAGGTTGCTATTAGACAAGGTTACTATTAGGTTACTATTAGCTAACAAAGGTTAGCTATTAGACAAGATTACTTAGGTCCTTCCCAGTACCCTGTCTTTATATTTTGCTGTGCATGCTTACATCTGTCATATGAACTGTCACCAGTTTCCAGGAAAATTCTCTTTTCTTCCCATCTCTCATTTTTACAGCAGGTTAGAAAAGACATGAGATAAGCAGAGTGCATAATTAGGCACTCATTCTGTTTGTCAGATTATTAAGAGTTTGATTCTTCCAAGATATAAAGTATATCATATCTTGATGAAGTCACTGAGACACTACCTCTGGTTTTAACTTTTCAGACAGCACATAAAGAAGATCATAGGCTAACAGAGCAGTTTCACTTCATATTTCAGAAAACATGCTGGAAGAGAGATGAAACATCATAGGTATCACATGATCTGAATAATCATAAGCAGGTGGTGGGGAGGTTTATGCCTTTTTTTACTTGTTTTTTTTTTTTTTTTTAAGATAACGTGATACTGGCTGTTACAAACTAAACAGCTTGGGCAGTTCTCTGAGGAGCTCATTTTATTTGCCAGACTCCTGGAAATAAAAATGGGTTATTAATCCAGTTTTACTTGGATTTTATGACCTTCAATTCCCAAATGCCATTTACAAACAGGGAAGAAAAAAATGAGAGAATTTAACCTATTTACTTAATATGTATTAACACATAGGTAGTATAGAACCCCATAAATGGTATTATCTTTCTAATGTTAAGACCTAAAATATATATGATAATTAAAAATCCATAAAATGTATTAACTATTCACTAATTTTTGCCTGATATTTATGTTTATTTTATCACCTCAATTTCCAGAGTACAGGTGCTCAGGTTTTGACATTGTATCACTGCACACTCAGAAAATGCAAATGACTGAACTAGAACTAACGTACATAATTAACAACAAAGTAAGTGTCTTGTAAGCCTTTAAAAGCTTCACTGCATCCAAAGTATTTGCACCTCAAATGGAGATTCATCTCCCATCAGGTGTTCACTAAACAGTGTGAAAAAAATACCAGCAGAATCACTGATAATAAAAGAAGACCTGTTAGTTTTCGTTACATTAGCCTATGCAAAAGTTAGTATGTCTTGTATGTCTAAATTTACAGACCTTCACCTAAAACCTGCTACTGCCTAAATTGCCTGAAACCAAAAATATAATGGAAGAATATAACGAAATTCAATGGAACTAGATTTTTCAACTATATCTATTTTAACTGGCTTCATCTGTCTGATGCACTGCTTGATATCAAATCAACAAGGAGAGGTTGAAAATAATAATCTCATGGAGTGAAGAAAAATTATAGAGGAAAATGAAGATCTTTTTCATCACTATGGAGTCAAGTGTTCACACATCAACATGGAAAAAGGAATCATTACCCTCCTTTGCAATTGTGCGGATTTGTATTGGCTGAGTTAAAGACACACTACAAAAACTAAGTAACATCCAACACAATTATGCATTTTGCTTAGTTGTTTGGGTTTACCCTTCAGAACTAAAAGGTCACAAATCAGCATAATGTCACACTAACAATGTCAGGTGACATTTTTAATAATGCAAATTAACAGGGAAGTTAATCAAGAAAAAAAAAAAGAATGGGAACTTTACATCAAGATCCTGGTAATGTTTTTCAAGATCTTATCTTCACTCTCTTTTATTGTTCTCTTAACATAAGTCTGTGTAAGGCTAGAATCTCCTGTGTCCAGTGGAGGACCATAAACATGGCCAAGGGCTGGAGCACCTCTCCTATGAAGACAGGCTCAGAGAGTTGGGCTGTCCAGCCTGAAGAACAGAAGGCTTCAGGGACACCTTAAAGCAGCCTTCCAGTAAAAGAGGGCCTACAAGAAAGACAGAGATTTTCTGCAGGGGCATGAAGTGACAGGACAAGAGAGAATGCCTTTAAAATGAAAGTGATAGATTTAGATTAGTTATTGTAATGGTTTGACCCTGGCCAAATGCCAAGCACCCACAAGATCTACTCACTCATTCTCCCCTGCCACAGTTGTGCAGAGGAGAGAAAAATAATTAAGACACACAGGGCTCATGAGCTGAGATAAGGAAACTGGGAGAAGACTCACTCAAGGGTAAAACAGGCCTAACTTAAAGAGTTACAAAATGTGATTTATTGCTAACAGCGGCAGAGGAGTACATAAGAAGTAAAATAAACCCTTCAAAGACACCGTTTCTCCACTCACCCCCCTCCCTCCTTCCCAGCAGCTGCACAAGTGAATGAAGCACGGAGAGGGGTGGGGTAGTAGGTCAGTTCATC
>VZRN01003159.1:1426885-1442081 GCA_013397935.1 Dasyornis broadbenti | reverse complement strand
ATGGCAGGGGTGTTGGAACTGGATAATCTTTACAGTCCCTTCCAACATAAACCATTCTATGGTTATATATATATATGAATAATATATTTTATAATAAATTGAAGTATAGTTATACATTTTATAAAACACTGAATTATATGTAGAAAAATGTATACAAATGTATAAATATCTACAATGCCATGTTGCCAATATGATTCTTCTAATGATTGCTTTTAACAGTCTCCATCACCTCCTTCAAGAGTTTTATCTCATAACTTCAGGTCAGTACTTTTCAAGTCCTTGTTAAAAAACCCTTGAAATCACTGAGATTTCTCACCTATATTGCCAAAAAACGTAAAATGCAATGAAATTATTTCAAGCAGTCTTTTAACTTATTTTTATCAAGAATGTTGATGAAGTATAATTCATTTTTTTTTTCAGAATCTTTGAATATTCCTTTAGTCATGATAATAAATTAAGAAGTGGTAATGGTATTAAATTAAATTTCTCAGGCACATGTTGTCACTCTTGGGGATTGTGTTGTGCAGGGCCAGGAGCTGGACTCAGTGATCATTGTGGGTCCCTTCCAACTCAGATTATTCTGTGATTCTGTGAAAATTGTTTAATGATATTTATTTTCTGAAAGTCTAATTTCTGAATAAGAGAAAAGATTATCTTCCGTACCTTTTACCAGTCTGTAGACCTAGAAAAGGACATGTAAAACTATCTAGACTTCCACTACAGAATAAGTAGTAAAGCTTCACTGCCATCAAATTGGTTTTTGGTGGTTGTTTCATTGTTGTTTTGGTTGGTTGACTTTGTTTGTTTCCAGTGTTGGCTGGATTCATATGAAATATGGACTCAAGCAGATTCTTAAGAAATATCAAACCTCATCATGCTCAAAAATATCCTAAGAGGCAAATTTCTAAAATTTTATTACCATAAACTTGACACATGGTTAATTTACTTACTGCATAACTTGGTGCTAAATTTTCATTTCTCTGTCTCAGGGAGAAGTCCACCAGTGGAGAATCAAGGGAATAAATACTGTTTTTTTCTCACCAGGTGCTGCTGCAAATAAGAGGAAGATCTCTGGGATTAAATGCAGATACAATACTAGCTGAGCAACATGAAAAGATGAGCTTACAGGGTTCCTCTGGGAAATTCTTGAAGAGCCGTTATGTCAAAATTATTTGAAGTAATGAAATACAAGCAGACTGTACAGGCAATCTGAAAAGTATTAATCCCTCAGCTGTACTGCTGGATTTTCCAGTATGCATGATATTTTTGGGGGTGAGACAGGAGGAAGACAGTGATGGAGAAGATAAAGATAAGAAGAGAAAGACACATGAACTGCAAAAATGATAACAGGAATGGTAGAGGTAGGAAAGTGTAAGAGGATATTTTAAATCTAAGAAAAAAACCTCTGATAATTTTAATTAGTGTCTTTAATAACTTATAATATTCAAATTAATCTTTACATACACACTAAAATATATATGAAAATATTCTTTTTATTTAAGATACAACTGAGACAGTCTTAACAGCTCCATCTCCAAGATTTATTTATTTATTGAATGTAAGATACATTTCTAGCATATCTCAGAATTGTTGTGGTGGTCAACAACTTCATCATGGAAAGATGACTGAATGAAGTTTAAAAAAATAGTTTTTCTGGAAGACTAGAATGTACGGAGAGAAGCCACAGTGCAAGCTGTTGTAATGAATTTCATGCAGAAAATAATCTTATCTGTAATTAAATTCAGACACAAAAGTAGATGAAAAAACAACAAGGGATGCAAGTCTAATGAAAAATATAATTTATTTAAAAATAAATCATACTTTATATTTTGCAAAAGGAAAGTTTCAGAAATCTACTGAAAAAATCAATCTAATATTGACAAGTAAGGGAACGTAAATTTTTCTCATTAGAGTGGCTTTTAAATGTCTAAGTAAATGAGGATTTTTTTGTTGATGTTGTTGTTTTTTTAGGTTCTTACGGTGTCTTTTTAGTTTTTGGTTTTGTGAGTCCATGTGTTTACATTGTTGTGGCCCACAGTAGTCAATAAACCACCACAGTAAAAATATTACTGTACCTACTAGATCTTCTGATGATTTTGGTATTTTAACTTTTGATGAGAACTGTATTCCATAAAGTGCATTAAAGCAACCTCATTTGTAAGTATGAAGAAAACTGAACACATGAAACTTTTAGTCTGCACACTATGCAGGACAAGTGCCCTCTATGTAAGTGTATAAAATGTGCTGTAGCATGAGCACACATCATACCATTGTTTAAAATTATTGTTGAACATTATTTTTGCGGTTTGGGTAGAAAGGTAGATTCTTGTCATTCCTACCAAAAAAGATGGAATTCTGATTTATTTCCTCTTATGACATAAACTTGATGTTACCAAGATCAGAGAGATTAATCATCTCTCTCAAGAGCAGTGAGTTAAGCAGGACGAGTTAAGTGTAGACCTACAGTGAAGAATCAGGAACAACTGTCAATAATGAATAATGAATATTAAATGTAGGAGGTATTCTTAATAAAAAGGAAACACTCTTGAAATGTTAGAACCTCATAATACTTGAACTTAACCTGCAACAACATCAAATGCAAAAAAAAAAAAATCTTAAATAGAACATTTCTGTTATTTTACCCTTATTTAATTTTTTTAGTGGAATTAAAGAAACCTTTCCCATTGGTTATTTAATTAAAAGCATTAATTATCTGTACTTCATTTAAAATACATTCACAATATTCCACAACAATTTGTTTACTATTCACTAGTAATGCTGGAACAGTAGTGCTAACTTCTCTCAATAACTTCAAGATTGTTAAGAAACTCCATGCCTGTAGATATCAACTGCATCTTATTGATTACTATTCTGTACTTACAACTCCGCATATTTCATAGACATTTCCACTGGAAAGAAAAAATTACGAAAATAAGGCTTCCAAGGGAATGGTGGGTGACATTTTGCATTAAATACGTTTATATAGATTAGAAACTTGATTTCAATGCTGTTGAATCACGAACAATCCTTTTCACCTGGATGTAAACTGTCCCTGAAGAATCAGTTATCTTAAAATTAGTTTGTTATTACAAAAGGAATTAAACTGAAGGACTTATAAATGCCTTAGCTCTTCTCATT
Source organism: Dasyornis broadbenti (assembly GCA_013397935.1). NCBI lineage: Eukaryota > Metazoa > Chordata > Aves > Passeriformes > Dasyornithidae > Dasyornis > Dasyornis broadbenti. The sequence goes on along the minus strand of VZRN01003159.1, from coordinate 1,438,943 downwards.
CGCAATGACACAAAAATACTGGTATTTTTCCAGCAAAAGGAAGCTTCTCTTCATGGTTATGACATTAGGCTTTACAAATATGTAACATCTGTTCTGATGCTGAATGCTACAAATCCTTAAACAGCAGTTCTGAAAAGTACACTTTTACGTAGCAAAGTAACTTTTTTTCTTTAGAAATAAACAGTTTTATTTGAAAATCTTTCTCCAATCCCAGCCTCAGAGTGGGAGAGTTGTCTGGCATAGAAAACTTCTGGATTAAATACCTCAGGTTTGCCGACATAACCTTAACATAGATGTGACCTATCTAACGGAATCTTATTTAAATCTTGCACTGCAAACATCATTTGTTTTTAACATAATAACCTGAAAGTACAAATAACTTTCCCTAGGATACACATTATAGTATAGAATGTGATCTGAGAAAATAAACAAGAGGTATCAGACGTTTCCCTATAGAATTCTAGGGAAAAACTGATCCTATGATATAAAGCACAAACAAAATCAAAGGCAGACCACAAAGAGAAAACACAATATAAAATACAGTGCAGAGCACTTTCCATCTTGACTGCAGCTGAAGAATAGCTGTTGTTATACAGTATATCATTTTTATTGTAGAACTCTCTCAGCTTCTAGCACATCTCTGAGGAATATCTTGAAGCACTACCCAAGTAAATCAACAAAAACAGACTATAACTTGATAAAAGTGCCTTTTAGAGATTTAAAATTATCTCCATATCATTTAAGTCATTGTCATCACTGTAATTGTAGCTGTCAGGAGCCCAATTAATTAATATATTGAAGTCATCACTCTTTGGTACACCTGCCCAAGACAGAGATGTTACCCTGTGTATGAATTGAGATACTGAAGTGAGTAAGAAATGGGAAAAGCAGCATTTTGTTTCTAGGTGACCAGTTTAAATTCATTCCAACACAGCAGTAATTGAATAAGACAGTCAAAGATTGCATGTTGATCTATGTAAAAGATTTTGTTGATCTTAATCCAGTTTCTAGTGGAAAGGTTCAGCATTCTGTTCACCACCAATTTGGCAATAGTTTCTATATTTTGAGTTTCTCCAGCTTCCATCTATGACTGGAAATTGCAATACAGTGTCCTTTGATGGAAACAATTCTTTTAGCTTAGAAATGCTGGAATAAAGACAGATCTTCTATTTAGTCTGTGGTCTGTTTTAACAAAGTTACTAAAAACTGAATTATTGTTTCTTTTCCAGATTACAAATACATGCTCTTACACTACTTATAAGATATTAGTAATTACTTTGTTTAAGTTATCAATCTTTAAAGAAAATGGTGAACTTAAAAATCTAGAGTAGGACACATATCCGTTGAAGATTTCTATTTCTATTTTCATCCAAACAATGTAGCATGGGAATAATGTAATACTTATTTCTTCCAGATTGGTCTCCTTTGTAAATATGAAATGTACAGGGAAAAAAAGCTTTCTTAAATATATAAGTGGGTTTGAGGTGTTTTTTAAAAATACAGTAATGATATATTTACTCGGTTTTTTCTTTCTAGGTTATGGAATTTCAGTTGACTTGAACCTACAAATGAAAGTATCTCACTTTCGATACTCCTCTTCCATTTAAAAAATAAGATTAAGACAATCTGTAGAAAGACTCAAATAAAGTAAAACATTTTGTCTTTTTTTTTTTTTTAAATCTAAACATCTTTAACATAAATTAATCAACTCAGATGAGAACTTTGCTATTGTTCCATTCAACACAAGCCACTTTTTCAGTTTACAAAGTGTGTTTTTCTTTACAACTCAGTTGGAAAACACTCCCTACTCAACACATCATAATGACTTGACTTGGGAATACTCTCACAGCCTCTTCACTGACACCTTACTGTTCTTTATGTAAGTTGTATCCTAAGATCTACTTCTATTGCATCCTTGGACTCCTTTATTTCTCATTTTGTTTTAGAATATTTGTATATTTCATTCTTCTTGCCAGAATGCAGCAGTTATATAATATTAAGCACATTAGCAAGAGAAACTTACTTTACAAATAAGGATAGAAAAATTTCTTTAGCTAATATCAAGAACATCTTTGTTACTATTGATCCTAGAAAACTTTGGATATAAAGTGATCACCTCAAGTTTAATTTCAATTTTCCTCATTATCCGAGTCCCTGAACTAAACCCATTTATCATCCCACAGATATTAATTTTTTTCATTCTGCTCTTAGATTTTTTTTTTCTCATGTGTTTTAGGATTTGATAAAATTGGCCTTGCTTTGGAAGACAGTAGGAGTAGAAATATATGACACCCCAGTTTCAGTAACCCAGAACTGTTATAAAATAGTAATAAATACAGCTTAAATGCTAACCTGATCAAAAGAAATTTAAGTGGCTCATAAAGCTCTTGAACAGTGGAACGCTGTTTATAGCAAAACTTTCCATATGCCCTTCTCATATATAATACCTTTTTCTTTCCATTAATGTCTTTTGAGAATTAAAATGGTTTTACTAAAAAGAGTTTTACTGCAGTTCTTTTTAAAATAGCACTCTGTAGGATGGTATATTTATGCACTAATTTGGTACTCCTGAAAATTTATTACCAGGAATTAAGTCAAATAATTTACATCCCCTTCCAGGAGCATAACAGTAATATAATGGGAATTTCTTTCCTCCCCCTCCTGAATTCTGCATTACAAGGCCCTAAATCTGCTAAGAAGGCAGTGGACAGATTTGTGGAAAATGTTCAGAAGAGGATTATGTCTTCAAGTATATGAATGTAACTGGGATGGAAATATTTCCTAATGGGACACCTCGATTCTTTTCTTTCTTAATGGGACAAGACAAAGCCTTTTCATTTCACTGTCAAATCTAAAATACTGCCACATGAAAGAGAAACATTTACTTTTAATGAAATCACATAACATTATACACACAGTTTCTGAATGTTCATTAATTGAGTCTGTTTTTAAAAGTGAGTTGAATTCAAGAAGTAGACCTAAAAGTTGTTCACATTCATCTGTGAATGAGAAGTTATGTTGGGGCTGCTCAGGGCTGACCATGATTTTATTAAACTATAATGAACTTGAACAACGTTCAAACTAATACCTACAATAAACCTCTAACTGGATTTCGACAGACCAACCTCACTGGTCTTTGTTTTTTTGCTTTGAGACACTGTTCAGTGAAATCAAAAATGGATGCAGGCAATCCAGAAGGCTACTAGTTTGTTCCCAGTAGGATGGCAAACTCTGTACATGAGTGAACCCCCCAGAAATCCATGATACCAGACAGTCAAGCAGCTGAGCTTATTGGAGTGCCTGGTAGGCAAAACAGAACTAGTTGCGGGTTGCTCCATTCGTACCTTTCTTGCTCTGACATTGCATTACTTTTCCTTTTTTAGCATATGAATAGCAAAGACATAATGTAAAAAAATTACAAAAAATCCAAGCTCATCAACAACAAAATGCTGAAACTGATACCTATGTCAGGAAGTAATTTTCTCAATTTTTTTTTCTTTTTTTTTTTTCCCCCCCATTTAATATCTCCATGAAATGCAAGTATTTTCAAGGAATGGAATTTAAACACTGAAAAGCTGAAAATATTTCCAGGAATGAAAACTGTTGTTGGGTTTCATTCTGTTTTTTAAATACACAGCCCGAAATAGGTAATAGCTGTTCTAAGGGCCACATAATTTACTTCCTTATGCAGTGGTTTCAAAATGTCTCTTCTGGTAGCCTGAAAAGGTTAGATTTCTTTTTAGGGCAGTGTTTCTTTGTGAAAAAAACTCATTAAGAGGTAACTCGTTCTTTGTTGATTTCAAATTACATCATATGTAGAATATGAATAAAACTATTTCTTTGTAACCTGGATTTTTCCCCTAATATTTCACATATTGAAGTTTCTGTAGTGTTTTTTTTTGTTTTTAATTTTACTGAGTCTGAATGTATATGAGATCAATAGATTCAGTATATTTATCTAGACTGAAATGCATTCAAATGTCAACACTACTTTTATGGAGAAATTGTTTCCTACCAAAGATGTTTCAGGCTCTTCACAGAAATTAACTATTTTCTTTCTTGGCAATGTTTAAAAGAACAAATTAACAGTTTGGGAGTAAATCAAATTCTCATCTTGCCTAAAGAATGGAATACATTTTAGACAAAGTACTTAATTAGAAATCTTTTTTTTTCTGGAACTTATTTATGTATTTAACACATAAATGACATTGAATATACCTATACAAATACAATCTGCATGCTAATCAAATTTGATTGTTTGTTCAATCGTTACCAAAATGTAATATCTGGAATTTATTACGTTCTTCTTCCATATGAGATTTGATATCTTAGACAATAGAGGACTAGCAGGTCAAATTCACTAAAGAAGATCCTACAGAAATCCATGGAGTTTTCTGAGACTTGTTTTTCTGTGAGTGTGTGAATCCCATTTCCTGAGAAACAAACAAACACAAAATTCATACTAAAACAAATAGGTGTTTTTTACTTCTTTTGTATCTGTTTACCTTGGAAATCATATGAATAATAAATGGGAGCAAATGTCTTTTGTGTGTCAATTTTTATTATTACTAGGGATATATATAGGAAAAATTGTGTTTCTTTTTTCTCTTTACACCCTGATTACACCCTGATGAAATCCCACTACTGATTATTTACATTATACCTGAACTAATCCACTATACTAATTTTCTTCTCCTTAAATTGACTTTGCCACCAACAGAATGACTACCTCATTCTAATTTCAAGGTGAGATATTGTAAAGGCAATGAAATAAATGTTCTCACACCATGAAAATGCATCCACAAAATCCTGATTTGTAATTACATCGAATCTTGTGCTAAATAACATATACAGAGACATAGTAATAAAAAAATTAATTTAATTTTAATCATAAATCATAATTAGTGATGCTTCCTGTTAAATTAAAGGCCAAATCAAGTCTTACAGTAACAAACAAATAAAAAATTTCAAAATACTGCAGAAAAAAACCAAAATCTTGACAAGTACTTTTTAAAATAGTAAGTAATTCCACCCTGTTCAAGATACTTGTAACAGGAGGCTAATCAAGCAACTCATAGGAAACACAAGATATTATCCAGACCTAAATCCTATCCCACAAAACTGATAAATAAATTCTGCAGTTTGAAATAATACGTGGCTAGAAGAGAAATGATAGGGGGTTTTTTAAGACTATTTCCTAACACAAAGCATAACTTGCAACCCTCTTATTTCATTTTCTCTATAGCTCAACCCACTGACTGGAAAAAGGGAAATTAAATATGAAAGTGTCTTTTTTTGGGGGTAGGAAATAAAAACAAGTTGGTTTTTTTTCTTCTATTTATTATCTGCAATATTAATGGTCCCTTAATGTTCATTGCACACTCTAATGACTAGGTTGTATATCCAGTACACAGAACAAATAAACTGGAAATATTATGTGATCATTTATGACATTATGAGCAGAAAGATGTCCTACAAAGAAACTCTACCTCTACCAAAGGGTATGTATAATGTAAATGTAAAATATAATATGTCAGTTTCAGAACAGTTCTTGATTCACTGTTCACTGTTTATTGATAGTTACACTCCCACAATAGCCTCTTATGTCTCAGAAAAAATCATACAGCTCCATTTATTTTATTGAAAGTCTAATTAATTAATTGAAACGTCTAATTTTCCTACTAAAACTGTCAAATCCAGTCAAAACTAGTTGTTTTTTATAACGACACAAAATAATTTTGAAATGTATACTTCTCACACATGAGGTTCTTTCCCACATTTCTATCAGAAGCAGTTTTTAATCAGTCAGAAATATGAAAGAAGAAATCTTTTCCATCTGATTGAATACACATGGCTAAATACCGTGACACAGCTTCATAGAGCACTGGAATAAACTACTTCTATCTCAGTGGCAGCAAGCCAATCCCTCTGAACAGTCAAAACAACCATGAGAGGCTACACAGTCTGGCTCTGAATAGCACTTAGAATATACAACTTTCCTGACTGTAGTAAGGAATAGAAAGAAAATTGAAGAAGAAAACTGTTTCACAGTGAAGTTTACCCAAAATAAATCCCTTCTTAATACATGTGCCATACCATCCTTCCTGAGTGATATTTGCTGTCCCAACCACATCCAGTTTCCGCTTTCTGTTTCTGTTTTCCTTCCCTAAGGAATTGCCTGTTGAGATCAAAACCACTATGGTCTTTTTCTAAGGCTAGGACTAACTCTGCCATTATTTCTGATATTCTGAAACATAAATGGACAATCAACTACAAAGACAAATATTACAGTTAAATGGGATATTTATGTGATTGATGGCACACACAAAGATGGATGATAATTCTTGGAGGTGAAGTGCCACAACTTCTTTTTTGTATTATTTTTTTTCTCACTGACTCTGAAATATTAATATTGTCTATGTAGAAGAAAGCAAACTAGAAAATAAACTTATCTAGATTCCAAATTACCTTTACATTTAAGATCAGAAATATCTGAATACATTAATATTCATGGAAGGAAATGCATGAAGCATCTGCAGCAATATGAACCTGCCACATCTGTCAAAACTTAGAAAATTCACAAATATGCGAATTAAAGAAGATAGCCAATTTTTCAGATTCTTCCTGAGAATGTAAAACACTTCAGTGTGCTTTCTCAGGTTTTTCTAAACTACTGTGACAATGAGAAGGCGAAAGAGAGGGAAAACAAAGGGAGGCAGGCAGGGACAGGCTGTGGGACAAGGCGAAGGAGATGAAGAGGTAATTTATTCCGTGGAAAAGACAAGCTAGAAGAGTAGTTTGAAAATTTAACTCAATTTTAGAAATGTGAACATTGTGTAGTCTTCTTATCAGTCTATGTATTTATGTTTTCAAGGAGTATGTAAGAGGATCTTAGACTTGAGCATCCAGTTGATCCTGCCAAGGATCCTAACATTTGCTAGCTACCCATCATGTGTGCATGTATATGGCAAAGCCATCTTCCAATTACTGACTGCATTTTGAGGAAAAAAAACAGGCATAATAAGAACTGCATTTTTCACCCTACCAAGAGAAAAAATTGCACCTGCAGTGGGAAAAAGTGCTGACATAACAAGTAATGAAAGAAAAAAACCTGAAAAGTAGTTCTCAAAGTTATGTTAATGATCATAAGATCCATGTATCTTGCTGCTCACTTATATCCTGTGAATAAGTGCCATCACTCAAGAATGTTGCATAAGAAAGTGGGGTATTTAGGACCTCTATGCAATTGGTACTGTGCCCTAATGATTTGAAGAAACTCCATGCAGAAATGAGGTGTGCTTGCTTTCCAAGCAGCACATTTGCTGTTTGAGGTACAGACTGTTGAGGGATTTAGCAGGTAATATAAAATTGTCCAAAAAAACCACAAATAGAAAAAGAAACATAAAAAACAAATCAAGACTAAATATTTTAAACTACCTCTAAAAGAAAAGGTGAACATATTTCTGCTGAAAACTATGAACAAAAAAAAGGTACTCTGAGCCATATTCATGTGTGGCAATTGCTCATTTTTATGTTCTATATCTTTACACCAAATTAAACTCTAGTTTTATAAGGAAAATCCAGGAAACATTGCTATATTATGATCTCTAACACAGCCAATTTGCTTGTACAACAGTAAAAATCTTGGCTTACACTATGTAAAAATCCTCTTTTTGAGGATTTTCGGAGTCATTTGCTCAATATCTGAGAATGCCAGTTTTATACATTGTAAGTAATTTATTGTATCTGATCAAAGTATTTTATATGCTTGCTGTCATTAAGAGGAAAACATTCCTTCTGCAATTTTTTCTTTTACTAGCAGTTCTACAATTTTCATTTCCACGTTGCATTTTAAATGTAATGAACAATTTTCTCTAGTAATAATTTTTGTTTCAGTTATTATAGCATTTAGTATGTTTTCAGTTGCATCAGTAACGTAATAAAGGAGAAAATGCCACTGTACATTTAAAGCACATTAACATATAGATTAAAAACAATTTAATCTTCAAAATGTGCATAATGTGCATTTATTCACAGCTACCTACTCTCAGCTAGCAGAAAATTTAGAAAGACCATAAAGCTAAACAGAACAAGTGACCTGCGATGTGTTTCATGGAACTTTTCATTATAAACTCTTTCTAAAAGCCATTAGGTTCCTGACCTAAGCACAGCCATTATTTCACTTTGTAAACACTAATATATAACAGTTTGTAAAAACTGGAATTCAAAGTTTCATATTTGCTGTCTTTAGCTTTTTCTTTTTGCAAAGTTATATTCATGAGTAGTTTGATATTTGCTTAATTCAGGCTGTACAGCCAGATAAGTTTTTTTTTTCCTAAATTCCTTTGTATAATACCTAACTTAAAACTTCTATAATAAAAACTGGTGAGAATAACACTTTAAATATCTCCTCTCCCAAAGCAATCACATTTGTTTTGTAGACATAAAAATAAAATAATGCTTTTTTATAACCACAGAGATAAGGAAGTGGACAAGAGAAATAATTATAATTTGGTAGGATCTATTAGCCGCAAAGGCCTACACTACTTTATTTTCTTCAGACTTTCTTTCTTGTACATAATAACTTCAAGGGGAAATACAAAAATAAAAATCTCTGTTCCTACAGTATATTTTTGTATGTAGCACATGATCAAACTATTAGGCTGGTATGACTGAAGCACTTACTGACACACATGTCTGACTGTGCTAGAATTGACTCATTTATTAGTCCCAGCTTGCAGACACTTAGGCAATCATGCACAGTTTCCTGACTTGAGTTTATATATTGATTTCATGTGAACAATATTATTAACACTAGGATCCCATGAGTCAGAAAGGCAAGTCACAAGCAACGATACCATGTTATTTCCACATGAATAATCCTCATCAAATAATCCCTAAAGTGTTTAAATCTCTGTTTGAAAAAGAAAAGTCTTTGTTTAGTTTGTTTTGTTATGAAAAGAAAGAGAAACTATTCTACAAAGAAGGTATGCAGGAGTGTGCATGCAAAACTACTTCAAGAAATTAAAGCACACCCAAGTGAGGATCCCACAGAAACTTTACCAGAAGTGCAATCATAGATCTGAACAAGATCATAAAAAACCCAACAGAAACAGAAAGATTAAATGAAGAGTTCCATCAGTTGCTGGAAATATGACAATTTAAAAACCCCAAAGAACTAGACAGAAAAATATTTAATAGTTGCTTTCCTACTGTGAGAAAGAATAGCTCAGCAAATGTCCAAAAAAAAAAAAAGGCTTAACTTCACAGGCTAGATACAAATAAGCATAGCTGAAGACTTTATCACTTTAATGAAGTTCTGACTGTGTACCTGTTTGTAACACAGTGCATGTAAATATGAAGTCCTCCCCATATTTTCCAATGATTTTGAATGGTTTCTGGAACTCTAGGGTGTTAATGGTTCCATATGCCAATAAACCTAAGTAAATTGCTAGTGTAAACCATGTACCATAGGCCAAAATAATTTTTTCTGGTCTCAAAAATTAAGTAAAAAGAAGCTGTGTCAGTGTTTAAGTCCCAAAGGCATCTAACATAATGAGGAAGGTAGTACTGATTGGATGGCTTTTACATTAGACCTTACTTACCAGGAACAAAAAAAGATAAAAGAAAAAAAAAGGGAAAACCCAAAATCAAAACCAAAACCAACAAAAAAACAAACAAACAAACAAAAAAACCCAAATAAACAAACAAAAAATCCCCCAAAACAAAGCGAAACAAAAACAAAACCAAAAAACTAAAAATCCAACCCAACCCACAAAAAACCCCAAAACCAACAAAAACCTCACCAAAACTAAGCAGAAAACCCCAAAGAACAACAACAAGATGAAAGCCTTAAAGGTTCCTCCAAATGATGAGCTCTCTGCTGCATCTGATTGGTCCTTCATTCTTACTGTCTCAATGTTCAGTGTTAACTAGTTTTGTCCATAAGATACTTTGTTCTTAGCATATTTTTTGGTTTAGGGTGTGTGCTTTTTCATTTTTGTGGGGTATGTGTGTGTGTGTGTGCGCATCTGTGTGTACAACAAAATTAATTAACAACTTCTAGATTTTTTGGTCTCCCAGTATCAATTACAAACTGTTAAGTAAATATTGTATAAAGACTAACCTTCTGAGAAGGGTTGATCTAACATATACCTTGGTCCTTATCTTCTTCTTTCGCAAGTCAGAGAAGAAAATTCTTTAGTTAGTTTCTTGAATTAATTTCAGTTGATTCAGATCTTCTCTTGTTTCTTTCCTGCGAGGGTCACCAAGATTTTTAACAGGCTTTCCAAAGACATTGAGGAGTCTCCTTCCCTGGAGATATTCAAAAGCTATCTGGACACAATAAGCTGGGGGACCCTGCTTGAGCATGGAGGTTGGCCTCCAGTAGTCCTTCCAACTTTAATAATTCTGAGATTTAGGATTCAGTGACTAATGAGTTGTGAAAATATAAGAAAGGTTAAAAGAAAGCTTTTTTATTTATCATTTTATCAAGAAGCTATTTTGTTTCTTTTAATATAGCTTTGCTATATAGAGCTGCAATTTTACTGCAGTATAGAAAAGAAATATATACAGTGAAAGAAATCAATTTTGATGACAGGTTAGTTTAATGGAGTGTGCTTTCCTATATGTGATAAAGAATTTGAAAATGAGAATATGGATATGCAATCCATCTCCTGCTCATTTATCTGCCTATCCTTTGCCTATGATGGAGGAAAATACCATAATTAAATTCCCATGAATAGGAAATCCATAAAAAAAATTGCACACTTTCTTAGGATTTATTAAAACATAGAAATAAAAAAAAACCAAAACAACTCAAAAAAAAAAAAAATCCACAACTGACCTAAAAAAAACCCCCCAACAAACAAACAAAAACCCCCAAACAAACAAAAAACAAAAAACCCCAAACATATACAAACAAATGGAAAGAAAAATACTTATTGAATACAATCTGACTCAATGCATTACGGTAGGGGGAGATGTGGGCATGAAAAGGAAAGAGATTTCTTGATGAATTAATAGACCCACAGAAGAGGAATTGATGGAGGCAAAGAGTAGATTTTAATATTCTATTAGCGGACATTGAGAAACCATGAAAATTTTATTTCAGCCTATGTACAGTGCTTTGTAGAAATGTTTTGTCACTGGCATTCAAATTTGCTGAAACAACCATGTTAGGGCAATGAAACAGTAAGCAGCTCTGGCCAAATACTTTCCATTGTGTGTAATAATACAAGAACAGATTTAGATTTTGAGAAGACAATTGGCTTTGGGCAGATATTTGGTAAAGCAAGAAACTCTACTCTCAAAGACTTTTTCTTTCCATGTAAAGTAAATTTTTATATCCCAATTTAAATGATACCTCTCACTTGTCCATTCCACCACCTTGATGGTATTCTCCATTGAACCAGTGCTTGCCATCAGCTATGTCTTTATGTGTACAGATTTGTAGCAAAGATGGATTTGGCTTAATATGTGGTCTTGTATATGTCCATTAGTGCACGTTTTATCCTTTTTTCACATCATGTTAGTTGTAAAACTAACCCTAGGTGCAATTCTGTTGTGCAAGAAATACAGATTAACACAACCAGTGTGGAATTAGCATTCTTTTAATTCAAAATGCATTAAAAAGGTAAGGAAAAATACAATCTGCTTGTCTCTCATACTACAAAGGTAGAAGAACTAAAAGATATATGAGGAAATAGAGGAAAACATTTACATGAAGGGGGATATTAAAAAATCTATAAATATGCTCAAGATAATACAGTTAGTTATTCAAGAAAAAAATGGAAGCTACTTGTGGTCTTAAACAAAGAAATTAAATTTTGTTAAAATTAAGTGAAAAAAGGTTCAGATTCACATATGGAAAGTATTTATTAAATGGCACACATAGAAAGAAAACTTATTATTGTGGTCAAACATCCTTAAGAAACAAATAAAGAATGTGGATCAGTGGCTTGAATCCACCAGGTCTAAGGTTTTTTGGAGTTCCAGAAAGTAAATAATAGTTCAAATTTATTTCTAGCCTGTGGAAAGCTTCTTGATCACCATGATT
>VZRN01003159.1:1409737-1426765 GCA_013397935.1 Dasyornis broadbenti | reverse complement strand
AAAATTATTAATTTTTATATATATATATGTATTTACAGTTCCTAAAAAGAAACAGTAATAATCCAAAATTATTTCTTTATTCCACTTAAAAATAAATTATTATAACTCTGATGAAAAAGAAAGCTTTGTGTAAAGTCTTACAGTTAAATATCAGGAATCAAAAAACTTTGATCTCCTACTGGATTACTGGATTAGAAGATCTAGGCATAATAAAATGTCTAAATATATTACCTTTGGATATATAGGACAAAATTGAACCTCTCACCTTCAGCAAAGATAACAAAACAATAAATTTGGGTCCATTTTATTTCCTGTTATTCATAACAACTCACAGTCTGCCTTTCATAAAGTGTTAATAAATCTGACAACTCAAATGGCTTCAATGTAAAATATATTCAGAATGAAAAAAAAGAAAAACGAAGCATGATTTGCTTTCTTCAGAATTGCAAGTTCCTGTTCAAGTTTGATTTTCTTGAAAAGATAAGGCATAAATCCACTTAAATTTTTTGAGAAGACACAGAAGATCAGTACACAATTCTTCAGGTACACATTCTTCTATATAACAGAGTTTTTTACTCTTTTGATAGCTAAGGATGTAAGACTAATATAGAGGGTTCATAAAAAACACTGTTCAACACTATTGAAGATAATATACTAACACAAATCACAGACTCTTTACTAGGTTGAACAACAGACAGGAAATAGAGCTGTTTTTCTTATGTCAAAACTTCTGCACACATGTCTGCCCCTTGTTCATTCCCACTGTTGAAAGTTATTATTGTCCATGAGACCTTTCCTTCAAAACAAGGACTAAACTAATGAAGACTGAGCAGATTTCCATACTATTACCAGCTGGTCAGAAGCTATTTTTTTTCCAGTAATCTGTTTCAAATGACTGTAGTTACAGTTATGACTTTTGAGCATAAAATTCCTCCTGTTTTTATGGCATCCTAACATTGTTAAAATCACAGGTCAAACTCAAATATGGCAACTTTTACCAAGATCAGCTTTTAACAACAAAATGTTGTTGCCAATACCTTCTGTATTGTAACATTTTTATAATAGTAAGCTTAAGCTTTCAAGATAGCTTATTTTTATTTCTATTTTATTTCTGTCACTATTATAAAGTGACAGAAAAGAACTATTAATATGGAACTAAACTAGTATGGTGTTCTAGAATTAATTTTGGAATAAACATGTATTGATGCTGCTCCCCAAAAAGACTATGACAGAAGGTACAGTCTTACAAAGACCATTTGTTCAGGCGATACTCAGGCCCCTGAGCTAGAAGGCAGGGATAAGGAGAGGAATGATGGCCCAAAAATTAAAGGGGATATAGTGACCTGCTACAACACTTAGGCACACACAGATCTACCAAACCAAATGGAATTCATCCACAGGTACTGAGGGAGCTGGTAGAAGTGCTTACTGAGAGACTTCCAATAATTTATCAGCATTCCTGGTTAATTGGAGAGGTCTCAGGTGACTCAAAGTTAGCAAATGTGACCCTCCTCTACAAGAAGGGCCAGAAATAGGATACAGGCCTGCCAGCCTGACCTTGGAGCTGGTGAAGGTCATGGAGCAGATCCTCATGAGTGCCATCATAAGACATGTGGAGGACAACCAGGGGATTAGACCCAGAAAGCTTGGCTCTGTGAAAGGCAGGTTCTGCTTGAATGACCTGATCTCCTGGATGTAAGACAGGGTGACTCACTTAGCAGATGAGGGTGAGTCTGTAGATATTGTCTGCCTGGACTTTAGTAACAAAGCCTTTGACATCATTTCACACAACATTTTCCTGGAGAAACTGGCTGCTCATATCTTGGTCAGGTGTAGTCTTCTCCCAAGTAACAAAAAATAAGACAAGATAAAATGCTGTTAATTTGTGCCAGGGGAGGTTTAGATGAGATCTTAGGAAAATTTCTTTACAAAAACTGCTGTCAGACTCTGAAATAGGCTGCCCAGGGAACTGGTCAACTCGCTATCCCTGGAGCTTTTAAAAAGGTGTATGTATACATGTGGTGCTTACTGTAGTGGTGCACTTGGCAGTCTCAGGTTTATGGTTGGGGTCTATGTTCTTAGAGGTGTTTTCCAACCAAAATAACAGATTCTCTAAATAGATTCTGTAAATGTTTCAAAGAATTAGGAGGTAAAATTTTGAACTGGCCATTCAGGAACACTTATGCTCTATATGAGAATAACGCGTTCTTGCCTGGCAGCCAGACCCCACACATAGTTGTACTCTCTTCTAGATTTACTCTTTCCCTAATGTAAAAACATTATTTGCACAGGCATAATGGCCTAAAACAGGGTTCTCAAACAACTACTTGCTGTTAAGGGTTAATAATACCATGGTCAGTGACAGAATAGAGACAAGAGATGTATAGAGATCTCTAGTTTTAGACAAAACTAACTTTTTTTGCAGTTAACATTCTCAGTTTTTGTCATGTTAACAACAGACATAATTTATTATAAACTATGTTAAAGTATGTGACTTGCCTATATTACTTCACAGGTATTTTCAGGAATGGTGATACTTTCTGGAAAATGTTATTATTCTGTCCCAGAATCAAGATTTCCACGCTTAGGCATTCCACTCAGAAGTCTAATTTAAAGGTCTTTTAACAGGAGAAACAAGAGATACATGGGTAGTTGAAGACACTGTTTTAGACACTGGTAAGATTACATATATATTTTTGCTTCACTAAGTTGCTAATTTCAGTTCTTTACTGTTTTATCATTGATGTTCAATAAGACTATGGGGCAATTGAGTTTATTATGGCAATTTTTTCAGTCTGGGAAACATTAAGGATAAAACTGCTGTCCTGAATCTGAAATTCTTTTCAATCCTCACCACGCACTTTGTGTGCCAGAATGTGATGAAGATTGATGGACAGCCAGGAAGGGAAATCAGAACACTTGCAATTTTCAACAATACAAAGAACAAAGTTTTTGCTGTTGAGATCAGCACAAATCCCTCTTTCTACAACTCCTACCATCCTGAGTAGAACATTGCATCTGCTCAAATTCAAAAGAAAACTTTTATAACTCCATAAGCTAAAATAGAGAAGAAAACTATGCAGAAAGAAAAACCTCTGCCATTTAACAGCAAAACCGAATCCCTCAAAAAACAAGAACAAAAAAATTGAACACTTCCTTTTTTCATTCTCCAGTAGACTAAAATAGCAACTTTCCATAAAAGAGTCTAAGTAGTGAAGACCTCATAAACCCAATCTAATCACAAGTTCATGTGTTAAATCAAGCCACACAGTTTTATAGATTAATATAAACTCCAGATATGCAACTCCTCATCTCTTATCTGTGACTTACTTCAGTCTGCTTTTATAAAAGGCAATACAAAATTAAGATATGAGGAAGAGTTTAAATGGATGAATTTTCAAGTGGAAGACTCCAGATTTTTCTCACAGTCAACTTTCATGAGTATGATAGTTCTCTCAAACTTAGACTCACCCTCAAAGAAGCAAAACCTGAAGAAGTCATGTCTGTCCAGTGCTAATTAAATACACTGTAGGCAAAATACATTGGAATCAAGGTGTAAAATCCTGTAAGAAGAGTTTGCTCAACTTGCTGATTTTGCTAGTTTAAAAAGCATGATAAATCCCTACTTTAAATCTCAGTTTTTTCCCTGCATTAAGTAAAGCCTGTCTTTGGGTCTCTCATTTTAAAATTCAAATTACTTCAAACTCTTACCTGGTCATAACTTTGGGGCAAGCACATTCACATAAATCCACCACTTTAATAGCCTATACATTATAAATTCATTAAATCTTGACAAAAAATTTCACTTTACAGTTTTTATTAAGAAAATGTTGGTGTGATGACTGGTAGTGGCTAAGACTGCTGTGTCTTAATAATATTCTTCTATGGTAGCTTTATAAATGTTTCTGCATGCTTTTGGGGATTCATTCACCCAAGGGGAAAAAAAAAAAGATAACTCTTTTGTTTCCACAAATACACAAAGAGTTTGAAGCACAGTAAGCTTTCACTTTCTCTCACTTCTCAAAATAGGCTACTGTGTATTTTCCTAAGGACCAGAGGGGACGTATGACCATAACTCCTATTGTATTTTATGGGTTTACTATGCCTTCATATGTTTTCACACATTCCTCCTTTTTGTCTCCATCACATACAACAATACAATAGCAACAAACACTAAGACCAAATAGGTATTAAAACATAATCAGCAACAACTGAGGATATGTTCAATGCTAAAACTCTTTTGGACATATCTGGCAAATTTTTTATTCCACTGATTAAAAGTTTCATGGTTATTTGTCATTGCAGATTTGACTTGTGAGAGACTAAAATGTTATGGTTAATGGCTCTTAAGAGGAATATATGTCCAAATATTTCTGACTGGATGTGAACAATGCATTCTATGTTTTGAAAGATGGAGTTGTTTGAAAGAGTAATATAATGGATGTTTGAATATGATTAACAGATTCATAAAAGTAACTGATACAGCTGTTAGAATTTGCCATGCCAAGGTTAATATAGATACATGTATCTCTTTCTGGCAAAATAATCAGTTAAGTAAGCAAAATAATGCATAAAAGCTAAAAAACACTTTTCCACTATTTTTCTGTTTTCCAATCACTAAAATTTGGAAAATAATGCATACTGCTTGCACTCAGTGAACTTGTGCTAATGTGCATCACTTTCATCTGTAGTTATGTCAGTGACTTTAGGTGCATAGGTAATCTGCAATATATTAGATTTATTATCACAGTACTCCTGGACTTAATAAAGCTGGAGTTTTTGTAAACTAATAGTTTGAAAGCTTGTTATAAGAGGTTTCAATGTTGAAAAAAAAAAAAAATCCTTTTTTGATTTTTCATCAGAATATTTTCTCATACAGAGTTGTTCTATTTTCCTTTGGGACTCAGATGTTTGGCTAGAATTTCATAATACTTCGTAAATATGTGATAGAATGAACAACCAAGAAACTGTTTTGAATATTTCATAATATAGAGCAAAAGATTTTTCTCTCCATAAAATGACTACCTCTTTCTCCATCTGTTGCCTTTAAGGCAGAGCCTTTGTTTAGAATATGTTTGTCTAAAGGTTGTTATAAATGTCGGCAGTTTTTTATGATTTCTCAGTAATTGGAAACATCTGACCATTCACAAAAGTAAGGTTTTTCTCATATGACATGGCTAGTTAACTGGATAGACTTTTATTTTTTTCTTCAAAAAAGGGCCACAATTCACTTACCAAAGGAGAATAGGAAGCAGGAAGAGACTGTTTTGTTTTTATTAGATCATTGTTTTTGCAGATGGCATCCTGCTATGAAACTAATGTGAACTAACCTCAGAATTAAGCTTCTTATCCAGAGTTTTCCTTGAAAGTGATTGAGCGATTATGCCACCCTCAGACCAGCCTAGACTCAAGACTAACAATATTGCATAGTACTTTCTGTGTGATCAAATCAGAATGCAATGATGCAATCTTCCTGAAAGTACAGTTAAAATGATCCTAAACGATGCCGTAATCACAGAGTCACAGAATGGTGTGGGTTGGAAAGGCCCTTTACCATCATCT
This sequence comes from Dasyornis broadbenti, assembly GCA_013397935.1. Taxonomy (NCBI): domain Eukaryota; kingdom Metazoa; phylum Chordata; class Aves; order Passeriformes; family Dasyornithidae; genus Dasyornis; species Dasyornis broadbenti. Next base: position 1,421,203 of record VZRN01003159.1, on the reverse strand, counting down.
ATTTCCTGCCATAGGCACGGTTGCCACTCACTAGGTCAGGTTGCTCAGGGCCCCATCCATCCTGCCCTTGAAGGCTTCCAGGCATACGGCACCCACAACATCTCTGAGCAACCAAGGGAGGTATAGATAATAAAAGACTTGAAGTCTTTGAAAAATATATTGACCACTAATACCACACAGTCCCTCCAACACTTTGCAAAAACACATTTAAAACCAATCTATGAAATCACTAAATATAAGGATGTTACCAAACAGATATACAACTACTCTACCTCTCTTCTGCAAGGAAAAAAGTCCTCATTGCTTTCTCATGACCCATGCTTTTTCCAGGGACAAGCCAAACTTCTACTATGATGTTTTCTATTCTTTATTCATCTTAGTAATCTTAAGAAAAGGGTGTGTGTTGGTAAACAGAAATTCTCAAAATACATAACAAGCCTAGCACAGTAAGCACAAGGCAGAAAAAATGCCTCTAAAAAAAGGTTGGTATCAATATGTTTCCATAACTGAACGGAAGGGTCAGCAAGAATAAGAACACTGAGTTTTTAACATAGTGAGTATAGATCTATATTTCAATGAATAAGCTGATATGGCCAAAGTTTATCACCTCAAACAGAATGATATGGATAAATCAATTTGGCCTTCTTAAGAGGTCAAAAGTGCTAAGAAAAAAAAATACAAAACAACATTAAAAAAAAAATGCTTATCTTGGACAATTTTATTTAACGCCATTTTCTTCTCAGTATGTTTTGCATACTTCAGCTTTCAGAAACCCCAATAAATCTACTAAATCCATTGAATTAGAAACTGTGCTACTCTTCTTCCATTTACATTATTTTACTTGTTCCATATTTCTAGATACTACATTTGCCATGTGATTAAGTTGCTTGGAAATCAATTAATAATAAATTATAGAGGATGGTTCACATGATCCATATACAACAGTAGTTTTCTAATGACACTGGTATGCTGCTAAAAAGGTCTTTAATATTCTTCTCACGGTTATGAGCCGAAGTATTATTAACATTTCCCATGCTTATGTAAATAATATAAAAGTATAGGGAAAAGACTTTATGATTAACATTCCTTTAAAATAAAATCAAATCTGAACGGTAGCATTAATAAGCACTACGTACTCTGCAATTTAACAAGCAAGGATCCATTACAGCATTGTAATCTTTTACAGATTTTACGTCAGTAATATGAGTCCACGTAAAGTAATTTTTGTTAACACCAAGATTTTAAAAAATAAATTAAATAGATTTTTTTTCTCATCGTATTTTAGCGTAGAGCATCTTTCACTTAAAATATTACATATGGCCAACACCAACAAAAGATATCAATGTCCAAATTGAAGACATCAGACAATCAATATGTTGTGTACTACACTGGAAAACAGTAGGGGAACACTGTGTATTGACAACTGACTCAGCATGGTAGTATTCTTTGCTGTCCACAGAGAGATCTTCCAGGATTTCAATAATTACATTATCAGAACAATCAGGCAGGGAACAAGAGGACAAAGAATAAATTATTTTTGCATTACACACAAAAGTGGAATCTGTCTTGTCCACTACCACTAATTCTTTTCCTTCTTCTTTCAGTTTTATTTCTTAATTCACCTCTCTCTAGACACAATCTAGTAAAATATCTTCTTTAAAATAGATTTAAACGTTTTCCCCTTCGGTATTGTCCATACTTAAATATTACTTTTTACAATGTTGCATCCATATCACAGTTGCAAGTAGTTAAAGAATTTACTGAATATTTACATATTTGCAAAATATGTAATTATACTGACAGGTCATGACGCATTCAACCTTAGCCCACAAACCATGAATAGAAAGCAGATCTTGCCATTAACAGTTACATACCTCTCACAGCAGAACACAGTTCCTAACTCAAAAAAATTATCATATTTCAGTTTTCTCTGCATCATGTAACAATTGTGATTCTTTAATAAAATGCAGAAAACTGAGGAAAGGGAAGGTGGCAATGAACTTAGCAAAATGGTTATTTTTAATGTAATCCATTTGAAATTGGAAATAATGGTGGTTTATACAAGAGTAACCTGTCAATACAGCTTAAAAATATGTATTTCCAGAAATTTATAATTCTGTAACAAAGGTAAATTAATAGCTCACAAATTTGAAGAAAAATTCCATGCTGACTTCAGTTTGTATCTATGACTATATACCAACACCACCTAGTTTTTAATATCCCAAAAAGAACATACAATCCCTCAACTAAGGGCCTATCACAAGTATCTACAACTACCTGATATAGATTCAGGATATTATGCAGATACTATCGTATTTCCTAATCCGTTCCTGTCAGTAACTCAAATAACAATAAATGATGGGATTACAGCAAAAATCTGCACAGCCACCTAGTTAAAAAAGATGATTATTGCAAATGTCATGGAGTCCCGTAAGAAATTCTCTGCTGTCTTCTACAACAAGGAATGTGATAGAAAGACTGACAAATATATATAGCATCCATGACCTGTCTACTAAACCAAACAAAACTTTTTCTAACAGGCAAAAATAAAGCTCAGATGTTTTTTATTGAAAACTATGGAAGTTACTGTAGTCTACCCAAAAAACTCTGTAGGCTCAATTCCTGTTCAAGGATATTGTGACCTTCACACAAGGAAATCTGCTGAAAAAACTTGCAGATAGATATGGAAAATAAAATTTTTTGATGAAAGGAGATACTTTTGTTTAAAATAAGTTAAATTCTTTAAGTTTGAATGTTTCATGAAACTTTTCTGATACTTTGACTCAGTTCTGAAGATCAAAAAACTGTGAAATTCCAGCTGGCATCCTGTACAGCTAACTATATAGAAAAATAGAGGAAAGTGCTCCTTGAGGAACGTTAAGGTAGTTCTTGTCAGTGATATTTTAATTAGGGCTACTTGACCTTGAAAAATAAGGTAATTTAAGAAGCAGGAAAGAATAAGGTATTCACTCAATTTCAAAGGATAGAACTGATCACACAGAAATATTTACTAGATACGAATACTGTTGCTATAGTTGCTGAATCACTTATTTAAAACACACTGAAATATTCCTTACATGGTTTAAATCTAGCAAGTTTTATACAATGGATGAAATATGCAATAAAGTCCATTCAAACTTACTTACCTATGACCTTTAAAACAAATAGTAGCAAATGTCACTATCTGGCAACAGAAAATGTAGATTTAAATGGGTTGAATATCCATCTGCTAGAGAATAAAACCTAGTTCCTCATTCATCATAGACATGCATGATGCTAAGATTTAAGTACGTGTCCAGTAGAGGAATAACATTCCTTTCCATTTATGAAAAGGCACTAAAACACAGAAACGCGAAAGTACACAGTAGTGATATATAGGTTACTAATCTTGTTTGTCCTTACGTGATTCAACTGTCCAATAATGTATCAAAAATACATAAATTACAAGCTTGTAAAACTAGTGAATTCTATGCCGTTACCAAGGCTATGAAGATATGATGATAACATGGAATCTTAGCCAACTAAAAAAATATGCACAGTGGAGTTTTTACCAAGATACTGGTCAGGTCAGTATCAATTGAAGGTGATATTGATAAAATAAGACATTTACATTAAGAGATATATGAATATTTTACTTCAAAATTCAACAGAAATTGTATTCATAATCTCAGAAATGTTCTTTTTATATAACTGTCTTAAACATAGAGATTTCATTTTCAGAGTGTACAGGAATGTGACAAGGAAGGCTAAGATCTGTTTGGAATTAAATCTGGCAAGGGATGTCAAGGACATTGGTAGTAAAAGGAAGACTAGGGAAAATGTGGGTCTGATACAGAATGAGGTAGGTGTCCTGGTGACAAAGGACACAGAGATGGAGGGGATACTGAATGCCTTTTCCAGTTTAGTCTTTACTGCTAAGGGCAGGCCTTGGGAATCCCAGACCTTTGGAAACAAGAGCACTAAAACAGGTTGCCCAGAGAGGCTTTGGAGGCTCCTTCTCTGGAGATACTAAAAATGATGTGATTCTGTGCAACCTAAGATGTGATTCTGTGCAACCTGTTCTTGCTGAATCTGCTTTCACAGGGAGATTGGACTACAGAATCTCCAGAGGTCCTGTCCAACCTCAACCATTGCATGATTCACCCTAAATTTAAGCTGTATTTGCCCATTAAGAAAAACACTTTAGAAATAGGTTTCAATTTTTTTCCTCAAAAATCTTTGCATTCTAACAGTGTTCCGATGATAATGCTTACCCATTATTTACAGCCTTAACTACATAAGTACCTCACAAGGCAGAAGTTATCTAGGTTTCCAGTGAATGCTGAGGCATGGTTCCACGATGCAAGTGTGATGTTGCACACTAAACAACTCATGCTGGATCATACAGCAGGGTGGAGATTTCTTATTCTATGTTAGGTCACACAGCACAAGAAATAAAAGGGATTTCTGCTGTGTTTGTGGAACAGCTACAAAAAAATAATGGCAGATCTCTGTTCTACAGTAGCCTGAAAACTGCCATTCAATCATGTAAGAGAAGTAGATTACCAACTATGGTAGCCGTTTTATAGAAATGCAGATACAGAGAAAGAGCAGCAACAGATGAAGTTTGGATTGAAAGCACTGAAATACCACAGACAAAAATCAGATTCCTAGAAGATGAAATAGGAATTTGGGCATCTAAGTGTATGCTGGAGCTCCCAAGTTCAAGAAACACTTAGCTCTCCAAATCCCTGTTTCTACTTTTAGAACTCCATAATTTCAATGTTTAAAAAGTTTTCTAAAGGAAACTTAAGTGCCTGAAAGGGAAATGTGAAAATGATACTAATATGACTATGCTGTAAACATAATATACTATTAAAATAACCAATAAACTATTAAAATGACATGACCATCAGGGTTAAGATATTATATACTGAAAATAATCTGAGGTTTTTTCTGAAGTTCAATGACCATAATTTTTATAAAAAATCAGTTCTTTCACTTTGGTTAACTTTAAACTTCAGGAATTATATTAGGCATAAAACAAATCCATGTATGACAGAGAGATTCTTCCAAATTAGGTCTGAAGTCCATTTCTGCAAGTATTTTTGCTACATTTAGAGAGTGGCTGAAATAAACAAGAGAGAAGCTGAATGTGTGGTCTGCTACTACTTACTTGCTAAATAAGCCTTGAGCAAACTGAACACACTCCATTCTGATTATAAAGATGAAATGCTTTCTTCAAAGACAGCTTGATTTCTTCAAGCTCACAATCTGTCTGTTGCAGAAAATAGGGACAATATTTTCCCAGCCACAGAACAATTTTCCTCATCCATCATAAGTCATTTTCAGGCAGGCATATGTGTTCAAGCATAAGCTTCTCATATTAGAATGAGAATGACAGTGATCAGTTCCATATCACTCTTGAACAGCCAACACCTGAGAGGAGAGACAAAGAACTAATTTTTAATTTATTTTTTTTTTTAGTTCTAATGCCTTCTGTGGCGTTTCCCACACACATACAGATATTACAGTGTTGTTTTTAAGATAGCCAGTAACCAAAGGCATTACAAACTAATTCATCATCTATTACAGTGAATTATTTTCACGGAAAAAGGGTGTGCTAGCATCAATATATTTAGAGTAGAGATAATCAGAGGTCTAAGTAAAATAATTACCTTAATGAAAAAGCACTATTTTTAACTTACAAAACCAACTCAAGATAACAGAACTATCATTTACAGGATTTCTACATCTTAGAAGTGCCAAGTCATTTGTAGTACATACTCACTATCTAAACGTGCAGAAAAGGCAGAAACAAGGAACTGGCTCCCTGTTGTTTCTCTTGTACTGCCCAAATATAGAAGTTGTAGCTGCTTTTCTATTGCTTATGATACAGCAGGCTGCTGTCAGAAAAACAGTTCTGATCAAGATCAGTCCCAGAAACCAACTTTAGTACACAGTTTATGGTTTACATAAAAGAAGTCTTTAAAATAACGAAGTACCATCCCAACATATTTACATTTGTTTCTCAAAGCTGCTTTTAATTTAATGACTGAAACATTGGCACATACATTTAAAATAACCTGTGAATGTCTAATTGTAAAGAATACTGACTTCTTCATGCTGCTGGACTTGTGTATTTTCAAGGCACCTTGCTGTCCTTGGTTAAATAAATGTTTTTTAAATGTGCATGTGTGACCTTCCACATATGGTCTGCAATAATATTTATAGTGACAAAATATATTTTTCTGGCATAACCATTCCTTTAATGTTTACCCACAAAAATTATACAGATTTTATTTAAAGCTCTGTGTTTTTTGCTGATGTTTCAATCTTTGTTCCTTCCTTTTAACTTATCTTAAATATTCTGGGACAGGTTAACCTTGATGCATGCATTCATCTCTTCACCTAATAGAAGTTATTTTATACAGAACATTAATCATTGTGACTGCAAAATTAGCCTTATTAGATTGCCATTTAAGTTTCTAAAAATAGCACTGTGGTCAGAGTGTTTTTAAAACAGAAGAGGATAGAGAAACACGAAAGCTCAGATGGTAAGTTCAGAAATTTTTAATGATTTAAATAAGTATTAAAATGTCCTCATCATAAGTGGAAGTTTACGCATGCAATCAGTTTCACAAAGGCATTAGCAGAATAGACCCTTGTCTGTATTTTTCCACCCAAGATTCCTTGCACCTCTTTCTTTGTACTTCATTTTTCATATTTCCCTTCATATTTCCTTCCTTTTACTTAATTCTCTCCTTTGTGTTTTTCTGCCTCTTCCTTCTGCCTTTTCTGCATTCCCCAGCATCTTGCTCCGATCAACAGAAACCATGAAGTGCCCCCTTAGTCAGTTCACAGAAAACACCAAGCTGGGCAGATGTGTTGATCTGCTGGCGAGTAGAAAGCTCTACAGAGGGATCTGGACAGGCTGAATTGACAGGCTGGGGCCAGTTGTATGAACAGACCTTAAAGATCACCTAGCCCCAGCACCCCTGCCATGGGCAGGGTTACCTTCCATGAGAAGTTGTTTCTGCCAAGCCTTTCCTCCTCAAGGAAGGTGACTCCTCACACTCTTCTTGCACTTCAGCATGTGTCCCTTCCACGCATGCAGTCTTTCAGCAACACAATGGTCCAGCATGAGTCCCCCACAGGGGTCATCACTATGCACCCTACTTCAATTCATAGATAAAGAGGTTCTCTGTTTTCTGTGAGTAACAGAAAGAGTGACAGGCAGTCTGAAGTCACAATATTTCGAAACTGTACCTACACAGAATGTAGTGATAGAGTACACATTGAAATTATCTATGCTTTGACTAGCAGAAGAAATCAACAGAAAAGCTTTTTGGGTTCAGAAAGTAATCAGCAGAAGTCCAACAAAGTAACATATACGTAAAATCTTTTTCTTTTAAAGTGAAGCAGATCATGATCAAGAATGGTGACTCTGCTATTTCTCTAAGGAGGAGGATCATAGCAAGCATGAATCACTGAGTCACCACCTTTATCAAAACAGTGCACTCTTGAAACATATAATGTGATTATCACAGAACACTTGTGATTCGGTATTTCCTAACCTGTAGCTTTGCATAACTGTGAGTTATTCTACATCAAGGGAAGTCTCCAATAAAATATGATGCCCCAACTCCTTTAAAAAGGAAGCTGTGAATATCTGTAGCAATGCATACACAACTAATTCTTCACCATTCATAAAATTATACTACATGCCATTAGAATAGTAACTGTTACAGTAAAAATACTTCTATGCAAACTTATGGGGTTGAGGAAACAATGATAAAACAAACTTACAGTTTTAACTCCAGCTAAGATAAAATGACCAATAGATTTCAGAACTCAAAATATTATGTGCAAAAATAAACAGACATAAACAAATTTGTCTTCTAAAAGAGAATTTACTAAAATGATCATAATTTCCCCAAATTTTAGTGAAGTTTATCTAAATATTAGTGTTATTGTCCCTCTTTGGAAATAACTTTTAAAAGGAAGACTCAAAACAAATAAAAGTGAAAACTCTATTCCAGCTATGGAATGGATAAATCATTATTCTCACAGGAAAAAAAAAATGAAATCCATAAAACTGAAGGCTGAATATATGTGTATTCCATAGAAGAAATAGTCAACATTAACACAAAGCAAAATTGCATTTCTTTTGTTCTTCAAAACTCCTGCTAATGAATAGCATCAAGATACATTTCTCTATGAGTTAGATCACTCATGCTTTTACTGAAATTATCAGCCATGGGAAACTTTTTATTCAAACTGTGAATTTCTGTCCTTCTTCCTCCTCTTAACTCCTCCCTTTTAATCTCTTTATCTTATTACTCCCCTTTCAAAAGGAGAGCAATTAGTAATGTTAAGGAGAGAGTACACAGCACAAAAACTTATGATACAAAACTATGAATTTAGTTCATAGAAACTAAACATAGAAACTACACAAGGTAAAAGGATCAGTATACACTGCCCCCAAAAGATAAATATCAGTATTTATTCACAAATAAAATACAGGTGGTGATATCTAGAATACAATTTATAAGGAAAACCAGCAGTATCTCTGTTAAAGGTAGCATTTAAAGACATAAGGTTTCCTAGCACTTCTTGACCAAAATTTAACCTACATTTTTTATCACATACCAGTGTATACCTCTTGAAGTCTGAAAGAAGTGAAAAGAATTATCCTTTCAAGAGGAAAAAAATCTGATAATATACAAAGAGATTTGAGGCCTCTGCTCATTTTAAAGGTAAAAAAGAACCATGCAAAAGACTGGGCTTGGGAGTTTGAGCTTTACTGCATCTGAAACTACATCCTAAGAAATAGAAACAATAAAAAGATTGAAGAATATAAAATGACACAACATGCATTATTCAAACACTTTTACAGTAAAATTAAAGAAAATATAGAATTGAGTTGAATGAATTTCATTCCAAGATTAAACTAATAATTATCAAAGGGAATAATTTCTGTGCAAAAACATGTGTTTCACCACTAATAACAACTATTTCACTTAAGAATTATATCTTGACCATAACCATACCAATTCCTGAAAGAGATGAAAAAATTGATCTGACTAAGTTCTGACTGAAAAATCTTACAATAAATATCAAGAACAGGGCAGAAAATACTTACAATTAACCTTAAAAAGATGGTGATAGCAGTATCATGAGGACAGAAATCAAAATGTACTTTTGAAATAAGAAAAATTCTATTGTAGAACCTATACCTAACAATACTTAACAATACTTTATCTACTGCGACAGGAGTCCTAGGAAGTAAATATAATGGAGTTTGTCTTTCAAAAACACTTCCAGTAATTAAAAGATTTTAAGCAATAAATAAAATCTACATAAAATATTAACTTTCTACAGTTAAGAGACAGCACCTAAGGCATACGTTTAGGTCATCAGTACAACGAGAAGACTAGAACACTGAGACCAAGTTATATTGCATGACTAAAGGCTACAGTCACCATGATTCCTTCTAAACCAATTCCCAAAACACAGAAAAGTGGAACCAAATATTTAATATTTAGCAGTGGGAAGAGTAGAGAGGCTAATCGCACCTAACTTCAGAATTTTTACATCCACATTCAGTACCAAGAGGAAATGAAGTGTTTTATAGGAAGGTGAAATAGTTAGACATGGTTCATTTCAACCTAAGAAAGACACCTAAGGTCAGAGGAAGAAGCCTTAGTAAAAACTACCTTTCCACAGACTACTAAATGATTTTTGATAACTAGATCATTTGCAGATGTCTAGTACTCTTTCATCTCCAGTGTTATGAAAACTTTACAGTGGATGGGAAAATCATTATAGCTGCATGGTGACAGGAGTTTCAGAACCTTAAGGTAAGCCATAAGGACTATTCAAAAGAAGAATTCTGAAAAGAAAAATAAAAAGTAGGAAGCAGAGAATGTACAGACAAGAGAAGTATCTTTTCTACTCAAGTCTACAAAGAGTGGTTACAAAGTAAAAATCCTTACATCTAGTAAAGTTTTCAACACAAGGCCCTCAGAACTGGACATCTCCAATCATTCTAATGTAGAGTAGTATTTAAAAAGCCCTAAAAGGTACATCTGGTAAGTAACCTTGTAACAAACAAATGACTCAGTTAAAAAATAAGATAGAAATAACACAGTAACACAGTAGATATAATAAAATGTTGGATGTTCTCGCCTTAATGAACTTGAGCACTTCATTTAAGAAGACAGCTTAAAGAGATAACAGTCAGAGAAAATCTATAATATAAATAGGGATTTAAGAGTTTCACTCCAAGATTACATCTGTGTATTGGTTTAGAAAAGAGAAAATATATTCCCCTAGAAGAAAAACTCCTAAATAAAGATACATAAAAAGATCAATAGACCGTCCCCGAATTTGATGGTTTTCATCCTTGAATTATACATCACTGCCTGCAAGCCATACTTTCAATCTGCATTGCAATCATTAAAATAATAATTTTTTATTAAGTTTGGGAAGATGGAATTGAAGCTCTAGTTATTCCCTCCTATAGATCTAACAACCCCCTTATCCAATGTCTGCATCAGAATTTAACTGTTTTTCAGAACTTTCATTTGATATTTTATCGGTGGCAATATTCAAGAAATAATGATCTGCATCACTGTTTGCAATGCCAGTATTGGATTTCAAAAGACCCATCATGGAAGAGATCAAGCTGCTCTACCTCTCAGATATGTTTTACCAGTCTGTCTTAAGATGAGCAAAGACAATATTGTAGCATCTTATGCTCATTTAACATTTGCAAGATTGATTTTCTTTTCTTACTCCCCACAGCCATATGGATTAGAAACTCATTTATTCCTCTTTGTTATGAAAACACAATCTCAAGTGGAAGTATGTAGCAAATTCAAAAAGCAAGATAATTATGCAACAAACAAAACACTGCATAATCTCATTATACCATAGATGGGTTTTGACAGTAAGAGTGACAAGAACATTTTGAATTAAAAGTCAACAAAATCAAAATGCAGAAAATGAAATACATTTTAACATAATGTTTAACTGCAGCAAGAAATAACTGAAGTCTAAGGCTTAGAAAAATTTAGAAATTAATCAGCCCTATGCATGGACAGACAAACAGAATTCACTTGGCAGGATACAGTACAACACAAGTTCCAGTATTCTTCCTTTAGTCCAAACTGTGAATTATTTGGGTTTAAGGAAAGATGCAAACCTTTTCTAAAACCATACAATCAATTTTTTCATGTAGACTTTGGACATCATCTGTTTAGTATTGGATCCTTTGCTTTCATTAAAATCCATGCAAAAAGAAGGTGATGATCTTATTAATATCTTATTAATTATCATGTCTTAGTTACAAAGCTAGCCAGAGATAAATAGGTTAGAGCATCAGAAACTAGACTCTGAATTGATGACCAAAACTTAAATATTGCTTAATTTTTAAAAAACTTAATTTTTTTTTTTTTTTTTTTTTTAAAAAATGGGGTTTTT
>VZRN01003159.1:1381732-1409636 GCA_013397935.1 Dasyornis broadbenti | reverse complement strand
ATTTATATTTAGTTAATTTTTAAAAAATTTTTTTTTTTTTTTTTTTTTTTTTTTTTAATAAACTGGGATTTGCTTAGTTAAGATTTCCATTTCTTTGGTTGTTTCATTTTATTCTTACAGTCAGATTAAATGTTCCAGAAAGAATAAAGCAAGTGTTTTGTTTTGTTTTGTTTTTTAACTAAAAGCCAAGTTTTACGCACTGGGATCAATACTTTCGGGAAAAGAAGTTTTCCACACATAGCAAGACAAAAGAGATTTTGTAGTACATTTTTAATCCTCAGAATAATTCCTTGTGTCTTAATGGAGTACTGCTAAGGCTAGATTTTTGATGTTTATTTGCTTTTTACTGTCGTTCATCTTGTCAAGAGCTAAACTGCTTTGTATATTTAATTATCTAAACACTTTTAGTGCAGTTCTTCAAATTCTACAGCTTTGCTCAAATTTGCAACAATGTGTAGTAAGTCTCCTTTAAGTCTTCTGCAGAAACTTAATTCTCATTATTGAAAGAACATACCCAAATGCTTTCTTCTTGACGATACTGCTTCCAGTTTCGTCCACTGTCACTGAACATCAGAAGGTAGCTTGTTACCCAGTCTGAGCTCCCGTAACCGCCTTGAGTAGCAACAGCAGTAATCTCAGTTCTTTCACCAAGATCAATCTGAAGCCATTGATATTTATTGGACACAAGTGGAGACCAGCCACCAGCACCTTAAAAAGAATGAAAAAGAGTGAAAAGTATTCCAAAAAATAAGTAAGTTAATACAAAACTTGTATATGCAAAAATAAATTCGTTCCTTTGAGCAACGTTATCTAATAAAAAAAGGTTCTCCAAGGTAGGGGTTTCAAACTAGATAATCGTTAAAAGTCTTTTCCAACTCAAACTGTTTTATGATTCTCTGATTCTAATTCAAGATATAGCTGCACCAAAACTGTCTTGGCATTATTTAGCAAGTATTCTGAAAATTTATACAGATTGCTAGATATTCATAACCAAATATAACTATCATAAATGATTGTGAATTGATTCACACCCTTTTCTTTCTCTCTAAATTCTGCAATAAATTTTATAGAGTAATTTTTATGAATTAGACTCTTCAAGTAAAAAATCTGAATTTTGTCTTTTTATTTTATACAAGTCAATTTCATTTTATGTGGACTAGAAGATCTCCAGAGGTCCTGTCTAACCTCAATGATTCTGCATGGTTCTGTTCTGTGAGGCCTGGATATATAAATTTGCATATGTAGCAATAATACACAGTTGACAAATTTGCACATGCCTCTTAAAATGACCAAGAAATCTGTAAGCAAAACAGTAAGACAGCAGGAGGTATATACACGAAGTTTCAATCACAGACACACCTGTCTGCAAAGAAAAAATTTCACCCAAAACATAAAGCTACTCTCCTCCAGTATTTTAACTAATGAGAAAGATGTTTAAAGGAAGATATCCATATCAATTCAGTGCTCCTTTGTCTTTCTTTGTTTTTATTTACTCAGATCAGGCTACTAGCTTACCTGTAAAGCTGGGTGGAAAAGGTCAAGGGTAGGTATCAAACATTCTTTTAAGAAAACACACTGGTTTATGAAGTTACATTGTAAAATATGAGAGTATTCAGACACAGCATCTGGTGAGTTTTATTAGAGAATAGTGTGATAAAAATTAAATTTTATCCATTTTTTAAGGACAGATTTAGACATAACTCAGAAAAACACAATGTAAGAGGCACCTTGAAAAATTCTTAAAGCATACATACACATACAGAACTAGAAGAGATATGTCTAGTTCCCACAACAATCAGTTAGCTGCAATCCAATTTTAGGCATGTATGGGCTTCAAGATGTTGAAAAATTCATAGCTAAATACTACATATTCCCTAATTCTGTTTAGAATCATGAGTCAAGTTCTTAACATTATCTCTTCTAGAAAAGAAAAAGAAAAAAGAATTTTTACTTAGGGATGTAAAACTATCACTTAAATATAAAATGGTGGGAAATCATATAGGTATTCAAAAATCACAAAAAGTGAGGTCCACTCTACAGACCCAAATAGAAAGAACTGAGAGAAAAACATAAAGTTCCATGTATGAAATCATCCTTTTGTCCACACTTTTATAAGTTAATTAAAATGAAACAGAATTAAAACTGTGGAGTTACTGTAAAATTTTTTTCCTCTTTATCAAAATCAGGTTTCAGTATTTTATGTAAAAATGTGATTTCAGTGGTTTCATCTCGATTACTCTTATGCAGATTCCAAAGCCTTACCTTACAACCACATAATTTCACGTTCCAGTGGCTGTGCAGAATAGTGTGGTGGCAGCAAACAAGTAAACTCTGTGAACAGCCAGGATGGGAGGTTAAACAAGAGTCCTTACACCCAGAGGTAGAGTGGTCATAATTCACATCATATTCTGTACCTGTGACACATGCCACATAAGACTTAACTGCCAACTTAACTACCAAATCCTCACTTCATGCACTAGCACAGTCACAGCAACAGCCTACAGTGCTGTGGTATCCAAAGCCTTAGAATAATGTGTCACTGTGCTAAGTTTGGTAACATTTTTGAACCTTTCAATTGAAAGGTGCAATTGTATTGGAGTCAACAAGAGCAGTCTGGCAGAGTGTACTGAGCATATAACTTGTAAATCCCTTCTGTGAAAAAACACCTTAACCTGGTGACTGCAGAACTTTATTCAGAATGAAGTGATGGAAGTTAGAAAAATGTAAACAAAACATGCCTGAAAAGCAGTCTGTTACAGCAGTACTACTTGCTGCCAGCCTGAGGTAAATGCTCCTGTTTTTAGCACTGCATTTTCTAGAAGTTTTTGCAGGGCATTCCACCAGGTAGTCTACACCCCCTCATCATGCTGCACTACATCCCAGGGAAAGAAGAGAAAGAGACAGATTCATAGTGTTCTGATGTCAGGGCAATTTGATTTGAGGGATTACAGTAAAGATGCAGTCCCAGAAGTCATCTATCAGCCCCATACTGATCAATGCAACACAAGACCCATAAAGAATAACCACGGAGCAGAAGCAGCATGATGTCTCCAACAGCCGGTATGAAGCCACAGCCTGGACCACCAGGCAGAAGCTGCAATGTTTCCTGAAGCACCACAACACTGGTTCACATTATGTTTTCATCAGTCACAGGCTCTTCATGAGCCTCTCCTGTCTGGGTGTCCAGCTGTCCTCCCAGCTTCTGACTGCCACCTGAAGCATCACAGATATGAAACATTTGGCCAGTCCTTCAGGAAACACTAATAGAGCATGTTAGCTTCTCACCCAGCACTCCTTACAGTGTGTCCTGTCCTTGCAGCAAGATTAATTAATGTACCAATCGTAGCTGCTTTTGGCTGCAGCATGCATCTGGGCATGGTGATGCACAGAAGCTGGCTGCATAACAGATGTCAAAAGGATCTTGTTTGTCAGATTTCATGCTGCATGGTGTGGATGTTTCCGGGGAAAGCTGGAGGGGTCCTAAAGAGACACTCGCAGGGATGCAGATACCATCTATGTTAAACAAGACTGCCAAAATATATGAACACACAGAGAAAGACTAACATTTAGAAGAAAATAATTTTGTCATCTCTAAACATCTTGAATCATTGACTTTGAAGTCTTCATCTTATTTCTTTTTTTTTCCAGAGTCTTTTATGTAAAGCATACTATCATGAATATATGTTCTAACAGTGACTGATGAAACATCTTTTGTTGTGAACTAAAAGTAAATTAGGAAAATAATTTTCAAAGGTGAGATGACTTGTATATAGAGTTCCCTTTTTTGAACTTTATCTCAGGAGGTGTTTAACCCTTTTTAATTTCCATTGTCTCTCGCCAATAATATTTGTATGCAACCTACCAAAAGTCTATGTTCAAGCTGCCCAAGCATGGAAGTTTCATGATTTATTTCTGCTAAAACCCCCAAGCATTACACAATTCCTTTTCATGAGGAATGTGCTGATTTGAAGCTGTGCACACAATCCATACAATCTTTTTATTTCATTTATTAATCCTATTATATTTTTTTTAATACCAGTGCTTGTAAAATGTTTGTACATATGTGGTGTAACTTTTAAAAGCATTTCCATGTACTGAACACATTAAGCAACCTCATACTTTTTCTGAAGTACTAACTCCTTTTCTTAATTCATGAATCTTTGTCTTCCAATTCCATTTTAGTAATGACTGGCCAGCTTTACTTGATGGCTCATAAATAAATGGAGGATCTGTGGTTACTGGGAGGCTTGGTTCATTCAGCCTACCTAGCAGCAATTAAGTCAAAGTTTAGTGTTTCCATCAGTCATTTGTACATACAAATTGATAAATAATCTCCTTCATTTTATGTGACATTCATAAATGTATTGATTATGAAATGATAGAAAAAAGTCCTAAGCTTCAATATTTGCAATGCATTGAAATTTATTAATTTGTTCTAGATTTAAAATCTAAGCAGTCATGTATCTTTCATATTTCAAATTTTGACTACGAAATTCCGTTATTCTTGATTTCTTTTTCTACATCATTTTAACACTTATTTTCAAGTCAGTTAGGTGAAATACATTGGGGTTTCCTCATACATTCTCCCCAAGCAATGCACAGTGTACTTCTCTTGCAGTTATACAAGGAGGTGTCATTAGTTAGTTTAGTCAGCAATTTCTTAGTCACTTCAAACTGCCAAAATGTAAACAGGACCGCAACCTGTAATCTATCCTGGATTTATTCACTAAACTTCTAGGAGAAGACTTGCTTTCCTTCAGATAGCCTATATTTCTAGACTTCCATTTTTATGCCATTCATACGTAGTTTAAATTCTAGTATTACTTTCCTTGCCTCTGGAGGTTAAATATTCACTGCCCTCTCCCATGACTATCACTACAAACAAATCACAACAGTGAATAGGTATTATTTCATTATCCTGGTTCCTGTCTGCTGGGAGAATGTTTATGTTTACATGTTTAAAGAGCACGTATTTTCATAATTCTGTAGCGTCACTGGGTGACAATATCATCATCACTAACATTGGAAATAGAAAAAAACCCCAGCAAAATTAGCAAATACCTGCAAGAGAACAAAACTAGAAATGACTGAAGAGAAGGTCAAAACCCTCAAATTTAAGGTAGAAAATACCTTAGAATTGCTACAGTGGACTTGGAGTGCTATATCATGTTTAAAATTTTTAACCCTGCTAGCAGAAAATTTATTAGGTGATGCTTAAGCTTTTCAACCTTGCTCTCTGCAGTTATCAGAGTGCCAGGCTAATTTTGCTTTATTTTACAAACTCTGAGCTACACAGAATAGAAACTGACTTAAAGATTGCCCCTTCGCACGAACAGCACCCCACTTTTTGCTTATCCTGCTCTATGACTACCATTGCCTATGATGATATGCAAACCACAAAACAGTTCACACTCATTCATGCCTTGGCATCTGCTTCTTCACATGCAGACCATTTAGCCAGAACCAGCATTTATACCACTTTCAAATTCAGTCAATTTTTTGCATATTTAATTGCAATAATTGCAAGCAGTGTATATTAGTAAAAATTCAGTTTAAAACTAACACACATCAAAAAGGATGCTTTCCTTTGATTAATCAAACAGTGTATTTCCCATATGGATCATTTAACAGAAGCTGATTTTAATTTCAAGTCAATAAAGTTGCACCAGGGATGAATTTGCATGCACTTATTACAAAGCAGATTTTCTGCATGCAAGTAATTGACAACTGAGTCTTCTAAGGTTTTAAAAAGTCAAATGAAGAGTTTTACAGCATTCAATACTCCCAAAACATCAAAATATGACACTATTTCATTTCTTAAGATGAAAGGTATCCTCTTTCACAAACTGAGAATTACACAACTGTAGGCTTATACTTAGATAAACAGCACAAGGGTGTTGTTCTTTATTGGCAGATAATGGAGGTGGGAAGTGGGGGGCAATATCTGACAAGTGGTGTCGATGCATTGCTCTCAGGTGACAACCCTTTTGGCCCCTTAGAAAAGTATCTAGAGTAACAGTACTGCTGTGATAAAATATATTGTTTTTATATTTAATTCTCTGTGTTTGAACCAGGCAATTCAAGAAAGAGAGCTCTTACAACTAGAAATTCCCATTTCTAGCCTAGTAAAGTGCAAGAAAAGCAATTATCAAGAAGCACCTAAGTAGCCAAAGATGCTGAAGAGTATAAATCACAACTTGGCCCATTTTTCAGAAAGGCCATGCAAAAGCCATCACAGCAATGCTGTTCTGAGCCATATTTCAGTGATAAAAGACATGGACATAAGCCTCAAAATTTGAAACCAGGCATAAACCATGGCAAGTAAACCCAAGAAGAGATGAGGGACCTTGAGCCTTGAATAAGAAATACTGGACACACAAACATTTTTTTAACATGGATTGAAGGAAGCTGAGAGGGACAGCTACATCAGAACCCAGTTCTACACTCACTGCTTCATCTATAAAATTTCTGCATAGTAATTTTCAACAACATTTTTGATAGCTGTTCATCTTTTGCCTTTGATCTGTAGCAGGATGCTCTGCCAAAGTGGGGATAAAACAGCTTGAACCTTACCATATTTGCAAAAGTTATCAATTATAGATGGAGAGGAGGGGTTACACTCTTTTTGGTGTTAAAGAGCACTGAGACCAGCCTGACTCATCAATCCCAAAGCTAAACATTCTGAGGATGTGAAGAACATTTCCCTACAGAAACTTGCAACAGTGAGGATGTGGCAGACAAAGATGCTGATAAAGGAACTAGCAAGGGATAACACACATAATTTATCTAAAGGTGCTGAGCTAAAGGCTGCTGAGCTGACACAGCTGGCCTAGAAACACATGCTTGACAGTCAATGACTTTATGCCATGAAGGCCCAGTCCCACTTTTACAGCTGCAACTTGTAACGCGGTTCTTCTAGGAGTGCATGTAGAGATTTCTCCCTTGAGTGGGGGCACCCCCTCAAGATTACTCCTTGAGGCAGAATGAAAGATTTGCCTAGCGTCATTGGTATGGTTGAGCAGCATAAACCTCCTGTTCATAATTATTTTGTCAGTTTTAGTATAATTTCTTCAATATTGCTTTAAAAAATGCACTATAATAGTAGTTATAAGTATACTGTGCAAGAAGCAATTCTGATTAAAGTATTTTAGTCTAACCATTATCATCACCAATTTCAACAAATAATGTACATTATTCATATAAATATTTTTGGTTTGCTGCCCTTAATCCTGTCAGAGGAAGTTACATAATGGCAGAATTACACCTACACAATTCATTAGACGTAAATTGTGGACTAAGTCTGGGACTAGGATTGGATCCTGTTGCACCTAGATTCCTCTCTGAAAATGAGTTTACAAAGCAAAAGTTTTCTTTTGGAACTTTGTGACTCCTCAGAAGAGTTTCCCTGACAAACTTTATCTGAAGTTTCCATTCTGTCTGATGTGATCCAAGCAAAATCCTATTGTTTTCTATGAGATTATCTGCTGGACTAAAAAGTTTATCTCATCCTCACATATTAGCTATATTTAGAACAATCATACAAAACAACCAATCTTAACAGCTAAAAAATTGAAGGCTCATTCAATGCAGGAGAGGCCAATTCTTCAAAAAGGGTTGTTATTGCCTGAAGAAAGACCCGTGTCTAACTGGTCTCAAACGGTACAACCTTGGAAACGGAATCACAGAATATTTCAAATTGGAAGAGACCCATAAGGAGTCCACATCTTAAGTGAATGGTCCATAAAGGGATCAAACCTGCGTCCCTGGTGTTATTAGCACCATGCTCTAACCAACTGGTGTTTTCTTCTTCGCAATCTCCTCTCTTTATTTTAAGATTTCAGGTTAGGAGGATACAGTGCATTCAGCCAAAGTGTGAGGTCAGAGAAGTACCTCTTTAGAGACTACTAATACAAGAGGCTTTGAATGGCTGGAGAATCTTAGGCTTCTCTCTGCAGTTACTTTCTGCAGTCACTACTCCATGGCTGTCCTTCAGGACAGCATCACAGTTTAATATCTCTCCATAACTGGATTTCATTGGAAATCATTCAATGTCTCTATAATTTTCCTGCTATTTTAGTATGGTTTAAATAATGTAAATTTTGTATCTAGGAAACCAAGTATTAGCTGAAGCTGTCCTAACTATTAAGATGAAGTGATGAAAACTAAGAAACACTCTTACATAATACAACTTCATGTATAGCTTTTTTAGCTGTTTTCTGGTTTTGTCTCCCTAGGTTACAAACTGACAGAGATAAGTTAAGTTCAATATTAAAAAAAAGTACAGAAACAGAATGGAATCTTGAATATATTTCAATGAATCAAAATCATGATTTCCCCTTCAAAGAAGTCTTCTGAATTATGTCCTCTTTTTGGAAAACAATACTGATCTCTCTATATTACAACAAAACCTAATTTGTCGCACTATATAAAACTCGGAAGGTCTTCAGTACTATCCCTTCTTTCTGAACATATAAGCAACCATTTTCTGGATTGTTAGGGAAGCTACTGGCAAGGTTGCAGAAAATACTGTGAGAGAATGACTGAGAGAGACATTTTTCAGGGCCTAGTATCAGAACAACTCACTCACAGGAATATATCATGAGATGCACTGTTTGAATAAAGGCTGAAAAGTCCCATGAATGGCATCTGATTCTGAAAGCTGTAAGTTACTTTTGCTGTCAAGAAATGAATGAAGAAGTCTTACCTCTTAAAACCTGAAGAATGAGATGAATTTGTCTGAGTAATTTCCAGAAATCAGTGTAGATATAACAGGTAAGTTTTGGCTTATTCATGTAGGGAAGTTATGTTTCCTGAGGAGTATTTCTCAGGTGGCATGCAGAGCTCTGTCAGTGGAAATCAGAACTACTAAAAAATTCAGCAGCTTTAGAGACACATTATAAAAAAAGCTATATAAGTGCTTCAGTCAGACAGAATTTTCTAGGGGAGGTGGGTGTAGCAGCAACTTGAGTGGCCTCAAAGGTAGAATAAGCTTAGTTTTGTAGGAAGGTCTAACCTTATTTAAGATATTCTGAAACTGAATACCAATGAAGAAAACATATATGATCTTAGACCAGAAGAAGCAATTGCATTTCTTTTTTCAACTGTCGGAATATTTAATATTTAAGGAACTTAACTTTCAAAATTGTGACAGGTATTATAAAATGAATACTAGGTTTTAATAATAATTTGTGAAAAGTAGCAGTTACTATGTCAAGAGAAGTTTCAGAGGCATTTTTAATTTGAATCAGTGCAACAAAAAGGCACTAGGAAATGGCATTAATAGTGACAAGGTTTGGTCTACTCTGTATCATTCATACAGAAGAAGGTAGACAACTATTTCACCCCCATTCTGCATTAACAATAATTTAGGTGAGTGCGTGAGTGAGTGAGTGAGTGAGTGAGTGAGTGAGTGAGTGAGTGAGTGAGTGAGTGAGTGAGTGAGTGAGTGAGTGAGTGAGTGAATCCCATTTTACATTTCTTCAGAAGGCTCTGAAGACATCTCTCCTCAATTTACCATTATGTAAATATATCAAGGGAGATAGTTTATCAAAAAGAAAACACACTGGCAATGATTCAAAGACCTATCATAGCCACCACTTTTTGCTCAGATTTTTTGTCACCAGCATAGTACACAGTGCAAATGAACCAGTGGCCTACAGTAGGCAACATCTTTTGTGTGCATTGGAAAGCCCAAGTCTGAGTAAAAAAACTTTTATATAGGTAATGAAGCTGTAATTGTGTAGGATGTAGTCTGAGCCAATCAGAGCCACTTCTGCAGTATACTAAAAAGGTGTTTTTTTCTTCCTCCAGCAGGAATCAGATATTTAAAAAATGTCATTCCAATAGATTTGTGCTGAAGAAAAGCTCTTGTTCCTCACTATATTTCTTAGGAAAACAGTGTTTTGGAAATGTGCCAGTTCATTGCAAGATTTACACCATTCTTGCTATTACCATCCACTTTTACTTGATGATGATAACCAAACTATCTCCCTTACTATGAAATCGGAATTTCACATAGCAGCTACATCCCTTTTTGGCACATACTCTGACCATAATCCAAGACTGAAAGTAAAACAAGACTTAATCTGGGAGATTGTGTCCTTCTAAGGATAATGTATTCCTGCAACAGCTCTGTTCTCTTTTCTGTCTCTAGTCTCTGGTCATATTCTGGTTTAGGATGCTGTATTAGTAAATCCTGCTCTGTACGGAGTCTGGTTCACTACTTTCAATATTTAACTTTCTCTCTCTTTTTCTCCAAGAGTGAAGAGATGATCTCTTATATGTCATCACTGTAAGTTTTACCTGATGAGCTTATTTTGTTCATAGGTGATGCACAGAAAATTTCACGGGGAAAACAAGAATAAAGAGATTTCATTGCCACCATCTTTCTCTACACCACTGAGTTTAAGCAGCATTCTCATTTAAATTTCTGTACTGATGGAATTTCTACTTGTTTCTACAGCATTACGTCAGGAAATATAAACAAACTGGAGTGAAAATGGAACATATGTATTTATTTTGTTACAATGAAAGAAAAAAAAACCTATGACTCAAACACACTGTTCATCACAGTTTGATAAAGTTATACAACTTCTTTCAGGCTAATAATTTTTAATATGTTCTTTACATAGCATCTGCTTTCACTGAGCCACCTGAATTTGTTTTCCTCGCTCTGTGGTCTTGCCCAACATGTTACACTCCTTTCTTGCAATTTAAAGCTAGCAGTGATATTTGGCCATAGTTTTCATGGCCAAAAATATTTTTTATATTGAGAAAGACTTTTTACTATTGAAGCTCTGCAATTCATTTACTTGTAGACATTTTAGTATTCTTCTTTCTTTCTTGGTTGTTTTGCTTTCACTCATTCTAGTGCGAAACAACCAGGAAAACCCAAAGCTTCAAACCAAATTACACCTAATTCTTTAGCATTTACTGCTGTTCATTTCAGACTAGTATGCCATCCCAATATTTTACTGAATATGGCCACAGAATTAAAAGAAAAGGAAAGCAAGCTTAAAATATTTTGCATTGATCAGTTTGCCTTAGTATATGTGACAGAAGAAGACTGTGAGTACTTTAAATATTTGCCATTATAACAGCATTCTGATAATGTTTTCCAGGGTAATTAAATTAAATTTCCTAATACCAGTTACAATTTTCAGCAATGTGAATTACACCAAAACATAGAAATATGTTTACCTAGACAGTATTTCTCTGATCCAAACATTAATTTATAATTTGTGTTCCTGTCTCCAGAAACATAAATCCATCACTGCCATTTTAATAGGAAATACTGACATTTATTAAGAACTGATTAACACAGGTATAGAGTAAGTTTTTTTTTCCCCCTGAACTGCACTGCAAAAAACCCCAAGTACATGAGTATTTTATATATTATTGCATTTTCTTTGAGGATTTGCCTACAGCTTTGAAGAGTGTTGAACAGCAGTATCAGTGAACTGTAAAAGGATCAGCAACAAGTTCAAAAATACTATCAAACTAAATCTTAAATCCCCCGATATTTATCACCCAGTTCTAATATATAACTAGATGTATCATCTCCAGTTTTATTTATCTGAGTTATATGTTTGTATACTTTACAACAAAATGAGCAGGACAGTACCTTTGAGCAGATGAACATGTTTGTGCCTGTCATTTTTATCACTAGTTTAATCTCAATCCTCGATAAATCACTTTCTCATGGTGGTACTTCTGGAAATCCTATTTCAGCCTTCAAAATGCTGATTCAACATTGGCACCTGTTGCTGCACACATGATGCCTTCAGCACAGCAAAACAAACAGATAAAACATTGATACTTGCAGTGCCCAAGCATATTTAAAACACAATAGCTCTATTTTATTTCCATTATTGTGGGTGTAAATGACTATAGTTAGCATCAGGGAGACACTGGCCAACTCCATCTGGTCATGGACCTGTATGTATATCTGACACACACAATAAGAGCATGATTTTATACGAAATGTGCAGTGTCAGCCTTCTGGTCCTTAAAGTCTGTTTGTGCTTATGTGCACAAGAATAATTACATTTTGACTTTGTGTAAGGTACAAGTGTCACAATACGCACGTACATGTGCAGTTCCACTCCTGTACATTTGTGAGCGACTTGACCTGACAGGAGCATAAAAGGATGAGGTAAAACTGGTCCATACAATAACCCCTCCATGTATGCTATTTCCCCAATTTGATGTTCTAGTCATGACTCGCAGCAGTCTGTTCACTTATGCAAATATGTCACATGACACCTAGCACTTTATTAGTCTGTATCTATAGATGACACACTATGCCATATCCTCAGCTGGGAAGTTAGTATATCTCTCCCTAAGTCCTGTATTTAGTTTCCAATATTTTTCATATTGGCCTGAATGTTAAAATGTCAATATTTATTATGGAGCTTTCACAAAGTCATTATTTGACCAATCATTTACCTTACATGGTTTAAGATTCCTATTCTTATTAAAAAGTACTAAAAAGAAGAGGTACAGCCTTTCCCTTCAAATACAAGTAAATTTCTGGTTTTGTGTATTTGTGTAATATCTGTGTTTTTCAGAATGCATAGATTACGATGTCATTATTTCACCACATAATTTGGAAATAAGTGCTCACAAATAAGAAGAGGTTTGAATGTTTCACATTAGAGGTTTCAACATTTTAAACAGCATTGACATCTGACTCAGTTTTTTCAGCATAAAGCCTGAGAGAATAATAATGATAACTAGAAAAAATAACATAGGGAAAATGGAATTGAGCTAGACTAGTGAGATTTCATGATCAACAAATATAATCACATGTGGTTTGATTATCAGAAGCTAACATCTTGTTTTGGTTAAACATATAAGTTGTAGGAGGTACAGCTATAAATAACAGAGCTCTATTATTGTTTCATACAATATTGGAGGAGAACATTTATCAACTGAGGTACTTAACAATGGAGAAAAACCACAGTTCCATTCACTTAAGTTTTATCCCTGGAGAAAACTTCATTTTTCAGCATTCTGGATTTTCATTTGTGATTTTCAAAAATAGCATTATAATGTTTATGAAACTAAATCAGCCAACCTCAACAGCCAAATGAGAATTCAGGGATTTTGTATTTGCATCAGTTTTAAGACAACTGGAATATAACTAATACACAACTAAGCTGTATTATTTGTAAAACTATGTTTAACTTTAAAGATTTTCTTAGACTAAAACTTAATATGGTATTCATGCATATTCAGATCTCATCTTTTCAGAGCATCACAACTTTTTACTTTTAATGACGCCCATCATGGACAGTAGAGCTACTGGAATCAGACTATATAATAAATAATATGTAATAATAAATGAATCATAGTGGTTGTGTAGTAAAGTTTCTACACAGTAGCTTTCAGAAAAGTAGTATTACTGTTAAAAACCTTGATGGATTGAACAGTGCAACTTCTGCAGGCTATCATGATCCAACTTTATTTTTTTCTTCATAAGGATATATTACTTAAAATTTTGCAGAGAATTTATGTAACAGTCAAAATGCAAATTAATGCATTCCAGTGCAATTTGTTACTGCTTACGTTGTCTTTTCTTGTGCTTAAGAATTCATTTTATGAACTGAAACTTCTTTAGCATGAGCCTGATGAACTAGAAGTTTCTCTGATATGAACAATTATTAATTAAATTACTATATTGTTAGGTATAAAATAATTTATTTGCAAATTATTTTCAAATTCTTGCAACACAGTGGTAAATAAAATGTTAATTAATAAAATAAAAACTCTTTTATGACAAAATAAAAGACAAAAATACAGATATTAATAGAATGTGACCAGATAATGTTTGTCCTTCATTTAAATCTAAATTTATGCAGTTATTTATTCCCAGCTACAAGCTAATGTCTAATAGCATTGCTATTGTGGAGCTGATCTTTATGTAAAAACATTCATATACCTGCTTAACTAACTATATCCTGAAACATTACCCTGGATATAGGGTATCCAAAATTTGCTGGATAGATATTCAATCATACTGTTCTCTCTGCTCCTTTCTTTTCATCTATAATGTGCTTTGGAACTGTAGACTGCATTTAGCTGAAGTTTTGGCTCCCTACATTTAAAAGATTTTTTTGAAGTAGATTATGATGATAAACATCACAGATGTGTATATATGTATACACATTATATATAAACATGTTATACATATACGCATCATATCAGAAAATCGTATATACATACACACACACAGACCCCTTAACAGCCCTTAAATTCTAAAAGCATATTACTTATTTGATATAGCAATATAAGGTGGCTAAAAAATGTACATTACTAACAGGATTGCAAATGGATTTATGAATTCAAGAATACACTTCTACTTACGCCTGGGTAGTCTGAAGAGATTTAGTCAAGGGTTGAAGCCAAATTGATTAAAAGCTGTCCAAAGAATGAAAACTCACTCTCTGTCTCTAAGAGATGTGGATTTAGAGATTTAAAGTTCTAACTGAGATGTTATGTATATTACACTTTTGCCCACATGATAATGCTTTATTTTCTTGGTTTTGCAGGTTTTGGTCCTTATGCGGAAATTTTGTCTACTTAAGCAGGGGAAAGAAGACGTAGTACAGTAAAGATTTCTTCACAATGAAAGCTAATATTTAGAGAATATTGATCTTTGGTATTAAATAAGTAGATGATAGTGAAACTGCTAATTAATAATTAAAGGTGAATAGTTTATGAATTATTCATTAATATTTGAATATTGTTTTTAGTTGTCATTATAGAAAGAAATAACCTTTATTGTGTTACTAGTC
This sequence comes from Dasyornis broadbenti, assembly GCA_013397935.1. Taxonomy (NCBI): domain Eukaryota; kingdom Metazoa; phylum Chordata; class Aves; order Passeriformes; family Dasyornithidae; genus Dasyornis; species Dasyornis broadbenti. The sequence goes on along the minus strand of VZRN01003159.1, from coordinate 1,394,838 downwards.
TCTTCTTTTACTGGGCTATAACAAAATTGCAAGCTAAACAACAGGAAATTGTTTCCAATTGCTTTTGCCAGAATGTTAGTTTTATATTTGTGCAGTAATAATAATGTTGACTGAGTGTAGAAACTGTCAAATACTGCAGTTTGTTGTAAAGGTTATATTCTGCCTACCAAGGGCTAAACCAGTTTCATATCCTAAGAAAACACCAAAATAGAAGCTGAAACCTCACAAAAAGCTTATGATGTGCTTCAAAAATTATGCCAACAAATGAAAAGGACTGCAGATATAGCACATTAAATTTGGATAGGAAGGTCAATATGATCTTAATTCTGATAATTAAATTTAACTGGAATTCTCAGCAAAAAGATAATTTTGAACAGGAAATAAATGTGCTCTCCTAGTCAAGACCAGAATGCTATAGTAATACAGCAGATGTTAGATTAAAAAAGGGTGTTAAAAAAGTCAAAATTTTCACAAAGGTATTTGTTGGAAAGCAGTGTAATGAACTCTTCCAGCTTTATCATCAGAGACATTTTATCCCACACCTTTCATCTCCCACCTACTACAGGCAGTCACCAGGTTGCCCAAATTCTTATAGCTGTAAAATTTTTATGTGTTTTGCATTTTAAAGTATCATGGAGGAGCTTCTCTTCTGGAAGGTAATTGGGATTTTTGGAGAGCTACTAACATGTAACTACTTCAAAAATAAAACAACCAAGAATGTTCTATTCCCTGATACTAGTACAGGTTATATGCACAGTATCACAGACCTACCTGAGGGTGATGGGGAGGAAATTAAATTGAATGCTTCTGTAAACAACATTAGCATAGAATGAATTTTTGCAATTTTAAAATGTTTAAATCAAATATACAAATATATGATACTCTCTACAAAGATATTTTACTCTTACCAAAAAGTAATTATCTACTCTTAGGTAGTTCTGACATCAAAGTACAGTCTCTAGGAAAAAAAAAAAAAAACAACAATGAAAAACCCCCATAAATATTATGTTGTTTTTTCTTACTCAGTATCTGACAATCTACTGTATGAGCTACCAGAGAAAGAAGAGATCTGATAGATAAAATTCCACTTTCAGCTCCTATTCCTTTAGTAATTAAGCACTAGTAAGTATGTTACCGAATAGGATATTACACAAAAAAGAGCTTGGAATGGGCCACAAATCAATCACAGACCTGCCCTCTGCTGATCATGTTATGGGAGCCTTTTATAGCTGGATGTCAGCTCTGAATGTTGATTGCCCAAACATAGCTTGCCAAGAGCAACATGTTCTTCCTCTCTTATTAAGTTACATGAAATTGAAAAGATATAGATCGGATTTTCAAATCCACTGATCTGTAAAAAATGTAGGAAGAATTACATTATGGGAAATCTTGCTAGTATGGTTTATTATTAAGGTTATCCATTATTTCCAGGTATTTCAAATTCTGTCAGACTTATAACTAGACTCAAATCTTGAGTCTTTCAGGCTTATTTGCTCTCTTTTTCTAGTTCTTTTTTGTGGTTTTTTTTTTTTTTTTTTTTTTTTTTCTTATCTGAGAAATGCCTTTAGCAATTCTAAGATTTATATCGGGATTTCATTTGTTATTAGGTGATGAGTACGTGCGAAGAATATGCTTTTTGTTTTTTCCCCTTTTCTTATCAACCACCACATTTGGCTGATAAATAAAACAGAAACAAATGATCAAGATATTATTAGGTTATTAACTCTGAAAGGTCTGTCTGCATTACTCACTGAAGTACTAGTGCTCCTGAGATTCATGGGCTAACACCAGGTACCAAAACTGAAATGAGGAAATTTATTTTGTAGTTTGTTTCCACCTGCTTTCTTTAGGTCATGAAAAGCCAGAACATTCAATACAGGAAGACAAGAATTTGATCAAAGATAAGAAGTATAGATTGGTACAAAGAACACTGTGATTTTAACTGGATTTCAGTTACAGTAGTTTAAAATAACTTCACCAGATTCATCATAAATACTGAATGTGTGAGTATATGAAGAAAGTATTTAAGAAGACTGAAAAAGAGAATGGTAATGAATGACACTCAGAAAGAATAAATTGTGATCTTGGAAAGAACATGTTCTCTGACTGCTGGTTTGGGTTTTTTGTTTGTTTGTTTTTTTGAGTTTTTTTGGAGGTTTTTTGTTTTTGGTTTTTTTTTTTTTGACGTGGATGAAGTTACTAAGATCCTATTTGTTTTTCATTCAATAGGAAGTCAAAGGCTTAATGGTACAAAAACATGAATTGGTGGCAGGTAACATTTAATTTCCATAGCGATTTTGAGGTGGAAAATTGTATTCTGACAACTATTTTCATGTTATATGGCATATCCTGTATCTGTGAGATCTGTTCTTACCTGTCACAGTCAGTCAGGAGCACTGTCTTCTTATCTGGTTTAAATGTCTGCTAGTTCAACTGTGAAATTGAGCCCAGGCAGTCTGGAACCTGGACTAAAGGCCAGGAGGACATTTGTAACCACATAAGCCAAAACTGCCTCAGCAAGCACAAAGCTACAAAAATAATTATGCCTTTGTATCTTCTAACTTAGAAATTGTGTAAAGGTTAGCGAAATGAGTGTAAAAGGCACATGAAAGGACTTGAGAGCTACTGCAAATGGAATACAGCCAGAAAGTGTACTGGCAATACAGTCTTCTCTCAAGCAAAATTTTGGCATTTAGAAAATTCTTCTTGTTTGTTATTATGTATGCTCTCCCAGGATGAGGCTCCAGCTGCTTCAGATCGTGGCAGTAGGTCAAACAGTACAGCAGTATTCATACTGCCATTCCTGGTGTTATAATTTTGTGTGCCAGAAATCCCAGTTCAATCTGAATTTTACCAAATTTTTCCTGGTTTCTTTGCAATCCCCAGTCCCAGAAAATGATGAATACCTGAGGGAGAACTGCCCAACAGTGGCTCACAAAATCCCATTCTTGCTGAAAATAATGTCTTTGGGATAACAGTGAGAGGCATGGATCAAATCACACAGATGAATCTGGAAACAAGTTTTTAAGAATTCTGAGAAAGATGAACACAGACAACTTTTCTGCATTTGTAAGAGGAAAAATATCTTGCATGCTCTTAAAACAAAGCCATGGTGGGTTTTGTGCTTTCTCATTTGAGTGTGAAGAACCCTATGAACCCATATGGCCCTTTAGCATCTCTACTCCTAACAGTCTGATTATGTTAATCTGTGTTGCCATGTAAACATATCAAAAACTTATAGGACCCAATTATAAACACATGATTAGTTTTACATGACAAATACTCATACAACAGCAAGAATAAGACATTCTTTGTTGCAGTTAGAAATAGAACGTGAGGTGGGGTTTTGTGTTTCTTTTCTATTGCTTTTTTAACCAGGAAGTAAGTTGAAATTGCTTTTTCTTTGTATGTATATATACTTATGTCTCTAGCACTTGCATTTTACAAAAGATTAAATGATAAAAGCTTTTCCATATTTCTGCAGGCTACAAAAACAATCAAGCCTTCTTAGTTATCCAAAAGGCAAAACAATCCCTTGAGGAAACACAGTCAACAATGTAATGACTTGTGAAATCTATGATTTCAATGGGTCATTTCATTTTTGCCTGAACTGCTCTTTCATGACTACTCTTCTAAACCTACCAATTTCAAGGTCGACTTTCTGCTAAATTTAGACAGTTGGCCTTCTGCATCGAATTAGAATCTAGTCCTGAGAGTATATACAGATATTGCTTATTATACACTGATTTCCCTACAAAATTTATTTTAAAACTATTACTGCTATTAGAGGGTGTGAAAAAGGTAATATAGAATGATGTTTGGGTAAGTAAAAAAAATATATTTTTCAATAGATGGAAAAGACCTTATACTTAAATACAGCCACAGTGCTAGAGGGTAAGTGCAAAAACCAGAGTCACACAGAAAAAAACACCTATTGAACTATTACTTCTGTTACTTTGAAATAAAAGAATACTGATTCATCATTAAAAATCAATAGCAAAAACCAAAATCTATTCTGGTTTATTGTATTTTAAATTATGTATGAGGCACTCATAGTTAATGATCAAAGAGCTTTTACTCCTATTTCTACTGGATATTTGCTTCTTACCAAAATGCAAATGTATATGGCTATGGCTGTGTTAAATGCTGCAAAACTTTCAGAATACTTACACTTTAGTAATTCAGAATAGTTTACCTCTAATAGCTGTACCTTGAAAAACTGTAAAGTAATCACTTTTTAAGGAAATTGAAGATCTTTTCTAGTACCAGCTACATTCAGGAGGATCTAGTTCTTAAAAAGAAAGAGGTGTCTCTTTTGCCAACTATTCACTTCAGAATTCAGTTCTCTCTTTAGCAATGTAATGAGTCACACATTTATTATTATTTAAAAAAAAATCAGAAGGATATTCAGTTAACAAGGTATTTTATTGTGAGAACACACTGAAGATCTAAAGAGATAAAACAGTATTGTAAAAAAGGACTAAACAAAACAACACTGGATGTGTTATCCAGAATTCTTACAATGAATGAAGTTAAAATACCTATTTAAACTTCCATGGTTTATTAATCAAAACATGTTTATAAGATGTCTTGAAGCCTTTGGATATAAATACTGTAAAAATACATCAAAAGACACGAGAATAGCCCACTTATTAAAAACCTTTTGTGTAAAATAAGCTGGAATAAAAGGAGAAAAATCAAAATTATTATTTTTTTAAAAGATGTATTCCTTTCTTATTCCAAACCAAACCTGATCTTGTTTGATTTAAAGGACTTCTACAATATTTCGGTTCCTGAATTCAAGATTAATACATCCTTGGCTACGGTTCACATTTTGTGGTCTGTTCTTTTTTGTTTGTTTATTTTTGAGTTTAATTGAAAATATCAGTGATTTTATAAATGCTCTTAAACTGCAGAAATCCTATTTCAGAATTAAAGACATACAATAACTGCAAACAAAGGTTTCTGCTTGCCAGATGTAAACCTATTATCACTCTCAACAACAGCAAAAGTGAAGATCCCACTTCATTCCTTCATTCTATATTTAGAAACCAGGTGCACTTCAACATGAAGCAGCTTAATCCCTTTTAAAATGTTAGAAGTCGAAATATCAAGGCTGTCTGAAAACTGATTTATCAGTGAGCTCCTGCCAGTGTGTTTCTGACAATTTACGCTTTAGAATCAATAGACACTCTTGATTTCCCATCAGAAAGACATTCATCTTTCTGTAGCTCAAGGATCTAATATTAAAGGAAGACTTCAGCTGCTTTATTTCTAAAAATAATGAGCACAACTTTTACTCATCTCACTCACAATACAAGTAACTATAATGCTGAAAAGATTTTTGATGGAATCTATTTATATATTTTTTTAATATTTTCATTCAATTATTACAATTATTCTAACATTCTCTCTTAAAAGTTCAGAATTTTCAATTTAATTTCTGGAATTTAATTACTAGAATTAAATGGCTGTCATCTGAAATGATGCTAAAAGCACAAAGGGTTCTGGATTGTGTCTGTGTTAAAATTCCCACCTTTGTGTTTCTCTTCTTGCAGCTGGCAACAGTGGAGATCTCAGCTGCAGGTATTTTTAAATCAATGCCTGATCAATGGCACTAATTACTCCACTTCAAAATTGTATTAGCTATACGTGTAGATTCCTGCTCAGGCAGGATATTCAGTAACATACATATTTTGTTACATTTGAGAAAAAAAATTTAATTTTTAAAAGATATTATTTCAATTTATCAACAAAAAGTAAATGATGATAAAATGGGGACAACATTTCTCTTTTTGTATTACCTACCATTCTTGGCTTCTATAGAGCAAAACGTTCTTTCAGTCTTCAGAGTACATTTTTAGAAAGAATTGAACCTTGGAGAAAATACTAGCCTAGCAAAGACACAAATGATCTTAACTAAGTACTTCTTATTTTCCTGGAAATCTGGTTTCTCTTTTTTTGTTTGTTTGTTTGTTTTTTTGATTTTGTTTTTTTGGTTTTCAGGTTTTTTTGTTGTTATTGGTTTGGGTTTTGGTTTTTTTTTGTTTTTTTTTTTTTTTTTTTGGTTGTTGTTGGTTTTGTTGGATTTTTTTCTCTTTTTTCACAAAATTCTTGAGTAATGGACTCAAATTTCTGTTTGGGATATTGAATCTATAAAAGCCTTGAACATCCCTATTGAACTTTCAGGTTCATTATATTATTTTGAGAAGTAATAATCAGTTTTGAATGTAGTAAGTTACCTGTACTGAGACACATTTGATAATGTAGGCGACAATTTTATAATTTGGATTTACTTTGGATTTTTATTTTGGTTATTCCTTTTAACCTACTTCCTCAAACAGGATTATTTTGGGTTATATTTCTCTTTGCTTATCTTCTGTCCCAAAACAGAGGAAATTAGCCTTGTGGCAATGATTTTGTGAAATATATTCATAGCAATGTAGAATTACCATGAATTACAAAATGTCATTTTTTTTTTCTGTTCCATTGTAGGTTATATTATTTATCAATGACCTCTTTATGTTGTCATGCAAATCATACAGGGGATAATCTATGCGTGAGACATCCCGCAATCCATGCATGCTTCAGGCTGAGAGCAGCCTTAGCATGAAGTGATACACAGGTATCTCTGATAGCAGCACCACTTCTACTCAAGTTAATTCTCTACTGAAGGGTTAGAGAATACCTCAGCCAGAAAATATGATAAATTCACTACAAACACTCAGTTTCTAACCTCAGAGTGTTTGCAGATTTGACTTTTGCTATAGCTAACACTGCATACCTGCAATTCTGGCATGTTAAGGCACTGGAAAATAAAACAACGAAAATGCCTCTTACGAAAAGTCTAAACTGAGACCTGTGCATAAATGTAAACAGAGTACCTTTCATTTTCTTTCTAGATACAGTTCTGATGAGCTTAATGCACAACTGTATTTCAGTTCTCAAACACAGAATGAAAGCCACATTAATATGTAGAATGAACGACTGTATAAAACGGAGAACCTTCTACTCCCAAAACCCACCCACACACCTCCAAAAACAGCCAACCACCCCAGAAAAACAAAAAATTTAATGTTCATATTCTTAAGACAAACAAAACAGCAGTAGTGCTGGTATTCTAGATAAATTCACATAGTATATAAAGGATGATGATTTTTTTTATACCCCAAGATACTGAAGATTGAGCAGCTTAATTTACTGATGACCTTTTAGTTTCATTTAATATGGTTCATAAGCTATAATTTACAATTACCAATGTGACACTAGGAAGAAACCACAACAGAAAGAATATTAAAGAAATTATTTAAATTCTAGAATCATCATGACACTGTAATTTAGGTCCCTAATATTTAAAACTGAAGAAACCTACAAAATCAGACAAGGCACCTGGCATGCCATATTAATGGAAATTTTAAAACTCACAGGTGAAGGTTTTTTGGAGTATCCACAGGTTCATAAATTATTTAACTGTAGAAAATTGCTAATAGAAATACCTTTGATCCTGCAAATAACAAAAATATTATTTTTAAGAGGTATTATAATCTATTGATTCTTAAATGGTAACAATACACAAACTGAAAATTGTGTTAATAAATTTACAACAGAATCCTTAGTTTTGATAAATTATAACAGAAGAAATGAAGAGGCAGGCAAAAAAAGCCTCCAAAGAAGGGTAATTCCATAAAGGACTTAAAAATATTTATAAAAATTTCTATTGATTTCATCCAAATCAATTCTGCTTGCTCTGCCTCACTATGGATCATCATACGACGAAATGAAAAATAAAAAAACAAACTAAAAGTACATTATCACTTCTATTTCATCCTCAAAATCCTGCTGATGTAATATTTTGACCTTTGTCTACTGCTTTAAGCCATTGGGAAAAGTTATGGAAACAAATCCCTTGAGCGTGAAGAAAATCGTAAAGACAAGTAAACAAAGTTATCTTGCAAGCTCAACTGGCCAAAGTTGGACCACTGTAGTTTTGTGTGATATTTATACCAGGAGCAATGACTGGAATAAATTCCAACATGGACAAGGGTTTTAGTGTGCTGTTCTGTGTTTCTCTGAACAGCTCAAACCTTTGTTATGCTCTGTTTCAATTATCTGCACCAAAATAATTTATTAGAACCTTTCTGGTTATCAGACAAGGTACTGCAACAGCAAAATTTATTGAAAAATGATGGATAGAATTCATTATTCACTGAAAATCTGAAGAAAATAGAGTAACAAGTATACATTGGGTTTATTTAACACTAATTTTCATTTATCTGTCTAACTCTTTATATACAACAGGTTGTAATTGAAAATTATTCTTTTAGAAAATAAGTTATTCCCATTTTGGAAGAAAAGCAAAGGGATAAAGACTGTCAGACAGAGACTGCTGTTTTTCATCTGGCTCCAAGACCTATGAAATTTATTCAAAACAGCCATGTAATAGAAAATCACTGTTAATTTCACTTCAAAAGTCCAGAGTACAAGCAGTTTGTGACAGAAAGTTTAAAAAAGTGAATGAAAATGGCATTATGTATACAAAAATGCATTTTTCATGCATAATGCTATTATTTAATAGATCTGTGTATTTCACTTATTCTTTACTATTACTTCATGTTAATATTGGATTTTATTACAATTTTTAAAAATAAAATCCCATTGATGAACAGAGATCAAAAAGATGAGACAGAGGCAACTCAAAGTCACTTTTCACCAGAAAGTTCTACTTTATGTATTAGTCAACTAAATATAATGAGTCTGGTACTTTTTAAAGACATGTTTCAAGAGTGCCTGATATACTTTCAGCTCTTATCTCTTATCTGATCTGGCTTAGTTCATGATTCTCTGTATCGCTGAGATACCTAAAGATGTAGATTAGAATGTAATGGATATAAGTTTTAAAAAAATTTTATAAAGATGATGACAATATTTGTATGAATTATCGGTCTGTATGACACTGAGGGAAATAGTGACTAGGATATTCATTAGAATAACACCGTTTTGTAAGGTTTGAGACTAATTTATCCTAGGAATCCTGAGTTCTCCATTCAGCCAACCTAGTATGGCATTAACATCAACATACGAGAAGGATGGTAAAAGAAAAAAAAAAAACTCGTATGCCAGAAAGCTGGTCCCTAAGAAGTTAAGGAAAACTATATAAATGAGGTGTCAAGAGACAGATCCTTTGTATAAGTTTAAGAACCTTTTGCAGAGGTGTGGCAGGAAGAATGTTTTATATTTTTTTATTACTTTCCTTTAGAATTGAAAATTTCATCATTCTCTAAAAGTTGGAATTTATAATACTCAAACTTATTTTGCTCTACAGCTAAAATAAGTCATTATTACCTGACATGGAAAATGTTGTACTTTTTTTAAATTAGGAAATTTTCCAAAATCTGGTTTTATTCCATCTAGCAATTGGTGAGCACTTTTTACTGCTTTTGATTTTTCAGAAAAAAAGATGATAAGCTCCTTAACCCTTCCCTCAAACATACAGGAAAAATTTGAAGAAAATCACATGCATCATCACTTACAATCTACTTTTCCCCCCCCCTCAAAATATTAAAGGAGGCATGATTCTAAATTATTTATTATTGCAAAGCAGTCCTGATAGTCAAATTCTGACTCTCTAAAAGACATCCTAATGACTCAAATTTTGGATAAAATTCAGCCTTTATCTACGATTTCAAAAATATATTACTTAAAACTGTCTAAAGCCAGAATAGCAAAATGGCTATATCCAGATTTCTATTTTTTTATTGTATTAACTTTAACAAAGAGCATAATAGACATGAGTTGTAGAGAACTTTATTTTTGAAGTAAATTTTGATTTGCTCTTGCTCTCAAGCCTGTTCAAGGTTGCTTGTAAGAGTCTTTAAATACTGTAGTTCAACACAGTTTTTTGCAAAAAGATTGTTCTCATTTTTTCTATCCCCATAGTTAAATTTCAGGCAGAAAAACAATCCCAAACAATTTCAACAATAAAGTACCCTTACTACCATTTCCATACTTCTTCTGTGCATTTCACCATGGATTTTGCTATTCCAGTGATGAAGCATATAAAATAGATGGCTGAAACCTTTTGTTATGCTTTGTTATGCTTGAATGAATTTTGATGACAAGGCTGGAATTAGGTTTCTTGAAATAAATGTACAAATATTCCTAACTCCTCATAAATGTTCATGAAAGCACAATGGGCCGTAAATATTTAAAATATTAGTGAATCTTTGATCCCATTTACTTACTCTGCTTAAGAGTAATTTACTTCTTTCTGTTTCTTCCTTTCTTTGTCACTTTGTTTCTCACCCCCACACCCTTTTGCAATGTCAGAAACACACCACATACACATATGAACAGAAGATAAAGCAAAACAAGAGCAGCATAAATTCAAATTTAGACATTAATGTAATAATACTGCTTCAAATTCTACCTTTAATAAAGCTGGTGTACTAGTGAGACGTTTAAAATTGTGTACATGCAACACATGCATGCGCAATGCCATATGCAATTTTCCTATGTGCCCATATAATTTCTTTAAGGTGTTTAATACACGTATTGAAAACATTTTCTACAGAAAAAGTGAAGCTGTACAATGATATTAAAAACAATTTCATGATTAATATGCTGAGAGATCCATTGTAATGGTCTCACTGAAAGCTGTAATGATTGCAGTAGCTACAGGAAAAAAAAAAAAAAAAAAAAAACAAACCAAACCAAAACTGATTTCTTCCTCAGAAATGGAAAGGTACTAGACTTTCACTGTCAATACAGCAGTACACATCATTTGGTCTTTTATGCAGAATCCACTGTAGAAATGCTTATTGTTTTTTGTTTAAAAGTAAAATATTTAGATTGCTACTTTTGCCTTTTTCCTAAATACATATATACATAAAAGGCAGGTAAATCATAAAAATATGTCATGATCTTAGATGGTTCAACTTAAATTTGTTGTAATTTATAAAAACGTAATGATTACCATCAGAATAACCTTTTTTGTTCTAGTTTCTTTTTCCAATTCCTTCTATTAAAGCAAAATATCAGCTTTAATGAATTTTATTTGCATACTACTGAAATGGAGGGAGTAAGCTCTTCTTAATTATCCTTTGGTGACATACAATCCTAGCTGCAATTAAGTTTTTAAATTTGTCTGCCATTTTAATTGTTAGCATTATATTATGAAGATTAAACTGCTTCTTGTAAAAATTGCTGCAAATAGACCTTTTTTTTCTTTAACTGTTGACTTGATGTTTTCTTTAACTACTGATTGCCAGAATTCAGTTATTCATTTTGACTTATTTTAAGTTCTCAAAAAGTGATTAAACTATACTGTTTTATAAAAAGAAAAATAAATATGGAGTTTACAGTACCATTTTGAATAAACTATCCTTTAAATATTCTTTGTAACAAAAAGAATGCAGTAAAGTGTACGATACTCAGTGCAATGGTAGGGTAAAAGTTAATGAAAAAGACAAAGAAGTTCCATATATACACCAGAGGGAAAAAAAAATAGATCTGGTAGCAGTTATTGCATTCAAATTTTCAGGCTGCTTTTAAAAAACTGGCAGGGTAAGCTGACAGCATAATTAAAATACATGGATTTCTTCCTACTTCAGGGAAAGCTGTAAGCCAGTATTTTTGGATACTTAACAACTTTTATATTCAATTTTCTTCTGTCATATTTTGATCAATTAATTGTGTCTGAATATGGGGCAAGACAATCACAGCCAAATCCTTATCCAGCTTATTTAGCTGTCCAAATATTAAGGCTCTTCCAATGGTATGTTCACTCTTGTAGAACAACTGCCTTTTGAATTTTCTCCTGTAAGGTTGCAAAAGTTAATTAATTCAAAAGAAAGCCTGCATTCTTGGGTATAAAGGCTGATGGGATAATGATTCACGGTGCAGTAAATGTATCTTTTCCAATGGGATTGGAATGCTGAATTAGAGTGTGTGTACAACCAGCTTGACATCCCATTGCAGACAAAACCAGAAGATGCCAAGCTCAAAAATGACACAAACCTCTCTCTATGTGGTAAACGGCACTTTCACAGATCATGGTTAGGAGATAATATATCAAGAATTTGCAGATAGAGCAAACCCTGTGTAGCACCAGAGTTCAATTGACTACTCATCACGTAAATTATTGGCAACAAGTGGGCAGAAGCATATCACTGATGGTCAAGGTAAGGTACGGGTATTTAAAATTCCTATCATTATCCCTGGCAGGTATGCAATGAATACTTTTGCCCTTCCTTTGGGGAAAGGGTCCTCATTTCATGCTACAAAGAAGTGCACTTTACCTTTTTTCCTTTTTCCTTTTGTTTCATTTATTTTCATGTGGACAGATATGTTAAAAGAGAGCACCTCCCCTGAACATTTTTTGTGTCGCCTATTCCCATTGGCATAGGAAAACAGCCTAGAATTTCAACCAGACTTTCAGGATCTAGAATTTACAACACAGCTCAGTGGTAAAGTATAAAGCTATGTGGACAGTAAGAACATCTTTCTTCTGTTTGTTTATGCATAAGCTTATTTTATTTTTTTTTGAGAACAACCTAATTGGGAATTGCTAATTTAGTTCCACTCCCAGATTAATCTCAGTCACAGCTTTGTAAAATACAGTTCTTATTTGATAAGTATGATCTCTGCTCTTTCCTCAAAATATGTTATAACTCACCCTGTTAAAGTGTTTATTTCACTAGGTATATTGGTTACCATTATCTCTGCATAATTGCTTTGCCATGATTATTCACCATTTCACCAATCTTCATATCATTATGTATTTCATCATAAATTATTTCTGTTTACTTATGTATAATCAACAAAAGTATTGAACAGCATTGGCCCTAGAGTTTCCTTTGAACTCCTGCAGAAACGACTTTATATAGTAATGATAAATGCATTTTGAGGTCCACCAGCTAGATCTTCATACATTTAATTTGGACTGCACTGATACGGTGCTATTATTTAAAATTAAAAATTCATACAATATTGGCCTAAAAGTCAAACTCTACTTATATTAAATCCCTGCATTTTATGTTGACTAACATCAAATAATTAAGTTAGGGTGTTAAAAAATTTATTTTTCCATTAAAAATATTTAATTGCTC
>VZRN01003159.1:1277760-1381379 GCA_013397935.1 Dasyornis broadbenti | reverse complement strand
TTTTTTGTTTTCGTGGTGTTCAACCACATTATCTTTTTCCTTTACAGAGAGAGAGCTGAAATGTATTCTTAGCTAGCTGTTTTACTAATCTTTCTCTGCTGTTATCATTTTTACATCTTCATGTAAAGCACATATTGTACTTTTAGTTTTCAGGCTACAGTGTTTTCTCCTCAATCCTTTTAACTTTTCCTACTGATTTTCTATACTTAGTAAACACAAAGCTACATGGTTAAAGAACTATGTCAAGTGCAACTTCCCACATTTCTGAAAAATGTCCTGCTATTTTCTAATTCTACATTGCCAACTGAAACAGTGTAAATGTATATGCATACTTAGTTTATTTTTTGCTGATGAATGACATAACTTTGACTCCTGTGTAATCTGTGTAAAAACACTCAACATTTTCATGTCTAAAGGGCATTCAATTTTCCCTAATTTTGGCATTTTAAGAACTAAGCATGTTTTCATAGTAGAACCACAATCTGCTTGTCCTAAATGAATGTTAGAAGGCCATAAACACCCCAACCTCTAACTTTGGGTGAAAAAAGATTTGCTCTTATTCAAAGTAGATAATGATCTATATGAAAGGCAAACCCACTTTCAGTTATCACACAATTTCTTTTAAAACTGTAATGATGTGTTCATTGCTTCCATAAGACCACTGACAATACAACAATACAAGTCATATTTTCCTAATAACAGATTTTTTTTTTTCCAGTCTATATCATTCAGCAATTATTTCTTCTGTGGCTAAATGTTTTTGTTCATAACTATGTATGTGTAATGACCAGCTCTCTTCCATCCAAATAAAATTTTCATGTACATACCCCTACAAATTTAGTCAGGTTTTGCTTGGAAATTTCACAGAAAAGTGTTATATACAAATTCAGGGTAGAAAATGTATTCTTGGTTCCACAGCAAGTACTGAGTCTCTACTCTCACTGAAAAATAAAGAATAAAATAAAAGTTAAAACTAATTTAATTAAGATTCATTTACTGAAGACTGGAGAAATTTTCATCTTACCTCATGTAGACAGTTCTATAAAATTTTGTCTGCATGAACCAAAAGGTATCTAGCCAAACAATCTGGTCATATTATTAAACAAACAAAACATTTGAACATGACAAATGAGTAAGACATTCAAATCTGCACTCTGTTGAACCTGAGGTACACAGAATGAGAAGGTAGATGGTCACAACCTTCTAATTAGGCTACCTGCTGTTCCTTAACTACAAGAGTTCAAATGACACCAGATGTAAGGTTATAAGCATTTCTAATGTATGCATACACTACAGGACAATGCGAAGTAGTTTATGAATCTAAAAAATGCATTCTAACATGGCACAAGCAACTTCACAGCACATGAAGAGAGCCAAATGGAAAAAGCTTTTAAACATATATTTCTAGGGAAGATCAATATGACAATGCTAACTTTGATGATAATACATGTGTTATTTAAGATTCTAAGAACATACATTATTTCAAATTAAGGGAAGTCCTTCTAGGATATGTAATTTCTATTGATATCAAAATGTCATTCAAAACTGAAGCCCATGCTTATCAAATTTGTACACTAGGTTAAGAGAATAGATTAGGATATTCCTTCTTCAAATATAGTGTTTCTATCTCACAGACATAGCAAATAGTCCGGTAAATAATGAAGATTCAATGACAAATGCTTTTGGAAGCACAAACTATTCTTAACATTTATTTTATATACTTCTCAATTAAATAAATTACATTATTTAATGAAATATGTGAATTTAGTGAAAATAACAAGTGACTATGTTAGAGGAATTGGATGCATTTGAATGTCTCTAAATAACCATCACTGTTCTCAATGTATTAATGCTAATTATTAAGATGTGACTTTGACCTAAGACACAATATTTCAGTGACATTTCCTAGGACTGCACCTTTGAATCAGTTTATTCCTCAGATTCCTCACCATTAACAATTAAACAGAAGTCAGTATCCATAGATGCTCCCTGTTCCAAGAGCCCACAGAGCAGCTCCAGCCACTGAGTGGTCATGATGTCAGCTTGCCGCAGGGTGGGAAGTTGAGCCTCCTAACTTCCTTGAGCTGAGATTACACTGTTGTTCACGGTTGGTATACAAACACCAGATGAAAATTATTTGTAACAGTAACATATGCTTTTGGATATCTAAACTGTTTTCATTTCAACCCAGATTTAATAATCAACCAGTAAAATTAACTCACCCTCTCTTCGATTAAGCCTTGCAAATCCAGGGCTGTGACTGCTCGACAGCTCTGATGAACTGCTGAATGATGACTGAGGCAAAGCAGACACCAATGGATCATCACAATTATCTGCCAATGAAAAATATCACATTCAGGTTAATGCAACAGACAGCACTTACTGGAACTGTAATGGAATCAACTCTGTGTCTGAGAGCAGCCTACCTCTAAACAGTTCCTCTTGCTTTATTGTGTGTAGAAGTACCAGAACTGAAGCAGAAGTCTGGGGGTTTTTTACCCAAAATTTCATGAGACCACCAGACTGTAACTTATTATGTCCTTTAACTGGATGTACCAACCCACTTCTAACTTAACTTTTGAAATAATACCAAAAAATGGTTCACTGCCCACTCACTAAGACTTACATGAATAGCAACTGACACATTCTGTTCTCTGTTGCAACACCAAGATACAACCTCAGCACATGGTTTTTATTTATTTTAGATCTGATGCCAGCACAGGTCTTTGCAATCCCTTTTAATATGAAATCAAATTAAATACAGTTGTTTTAAAAAAAAATAAAAAGCCAAACAAACTTAACCAAATTAAATTTAAAAAGTAATCTCATCCCTTTTAAGCACTGTAAACATGACAAAAGGGAAAATGCTTATACAATAGTATACACGTTTGATAAAGACACAGCAAAAAATCATTATTTCACAATTATTAGGATGCAAGTCCTAACATCATACAGAATAAAACCTGACTGTTTCAGAAAAAGAAGACTTAACTAGAGTTCACAATCAATTGTGCAGAAACAAGCAAATACTAATCAATACTCTAGCTTTAAATGCCTCTCCAGCTGAATTACTCTACAGGGTATGTGCTCATTCTCCATTTAAATTTGAAGCATATCAATTGAAAATCAATATCTGATCTAGTTTGGCTAAAAGAAGATTAACTTTAAAAAACTCAAAGAACTGCAAGCAATTCCTTCCCTAACTACATGGGGCTGGCATCTGCTCTTTAGAAAAAGAGCAAATTATATCAACTTTTAATCTTTATGAAGTGGTTCTTTTCAGGACAATCACATTCCTTGAATGCAACTGATAACTGACAAGTCACAGGTGAATTCTTCTTTTTCTTTTTCTAACCCTTCTATTTGCTTACCAGGTTTCATTGTCAAAAATCATAAATATTAATTAATACAAAACCTTTTCCTGCCAGTAATAATTAAGTGTTTCTGCTGAGTAATTATAGATATTTCTAATTAGCAGCAAGACTTTTAATATGAATGTCCCAAGGGGATTTTTTGATCACATTCAAAAGTTTTTTTTTTAAAGTTGTTTGATGTGGTTCTTTGAGGAAAGCTCTTTCTAAAGGAAAGCCCTAACACTGACCTTGACTGTTAAAGTTGTCTCAAAGACCATAAATAATAACCATTCACAAGAAACAAAGTCTTTCATTAATTGCTGTTGATAAACTCACATATGCCAAATTCAACTTCACTCACCAAAAAAAAAAAAAAAGAAAGAGAATTATTCTTACTTTCGTAACTTTATTTCCTGTCCTAGGTTTATACAGTAAAAAGGGCAAAATTTTATACCTACTCTTTAGTGTCTAACTGCAAACTCATTTTTTCACTTCATTAATCACAGATTAGATTTGCAACGGTGAAAGAAGCTGTTCTAGTTGGGACAAATTGTCCAACTGGCAAGCACAAAAGAAGAAAAGAAATGAAGGTCTTATGAGGAAATGCATTGCACTGGTAAGTCTTAGAAAGGATCTCATTAGTGAAAGGTTTCTTCACAGCACAGAAAAAAGGAAGAACTTATTAGTCATAAATTACAGCAGAAAGAGAAGAATATGATGATGCTGTGTTTCACACAGAGAGCAACTTACACTAATGATGCAAGGGAACACTTCAAGTGTCACTGATCCTTTTTCTACTGCCAAAGCCTACAATATAAGCCTAGATACCAAGATGCATATTAAGAGGAGAAAATAAAAAGGCATTTTTACTCAAATCTATGTGCATGATATACAATCACAGAACAGTTTGGGTCGGAAGGGACCTTCAAAGGTCATCTAGATCAAACCCCTGCTATAAGCTGGGACAACTTCCATTAGCTCAGATTGCCCAGAGCCCCATCCAACTCGATCTTCAGTGTTTCCGGGTACGGGGCATCTACAGCCTCTCTGAATAAACGGACCCAATGTTTTACCACCCCCATAATAAACAAATTTCCTCCTTGTTTCTCATCTACATCTATGCTCTTTTGGCTCAAAACCACTACCCCTTGTTCTATTCTTACAGGCTGTCTCACAGGCCCCCTTTAAGCATGGAAAGGCCACAACAAGGTCTCCATGAAGGCTTCTCTTCTCCAGGCTGAACAATCCCAATTCTTTCAGCCTTTCCTTATAGGAGAAGTTCTGCTCCACCCCCTGAACATTTTTTCAGTCCTCCTCTGGACCTGCTCCACAGGTCCATGTCTTTCCTGTGCTGAAAATTACAGAGCTCGATGCATCAGAATGTCTCATCTCTTTCATATGCCTCAGATTTTAAATGTTCATCTTCTGGTGAGAGGTGGCATGTGTTATGAAATGAATCACCAGGAATGAGACTATGCCATTCATACTTAGAGCACTAGCAGATAAACAACAGCAGACACACTACTTTTACAACACTCCTGGGCATAAATCTTCACAAATTTCAATTCAATATAAAAAAAAAAAAAAAACGGAACTTTTCTGCTGGATGGATGATACATCTGCCTTTGTAATGTTTGCTTCTGCTAACTACCTTTTTCACCTTTTTTCTTTTTAATGTACATGTTGGAAAAGAATCAATGATACTGAATTATGTTACCCAGATGGTCTAATACATACATATTTGTGAAATACACATATAGCTTTGAGATATTCGCAGAAGAATTCTTAGAGCACTTAGCAATTATCGTATAATAATTTATGTCAAACACGATTTATAACAGAAAGGCACATAAAATTTTGAATATTAAAAAAAGATGTTATCCAAAATCCAACAGCCCATGATATGTTTTTTTGCCTTTGCACAACATGAGAAATGAGCAATGCATCACAAATAGATATACCTTGAATAATTATACATTACTTTTACAACAGCTGCTATGCTTTATTTCAGGAAAATGACTTCATATGACTTCTGCTTTATTGCTTAGCACATGTACCTTAAAACATATTCTCATTGCAACTTCCAGGCTGCAATTCAACTAAAAATTTAGAATGAGTCCCAGAATTAAATCAAAACTCTTTGTAAAAATTATGAAGAACAAGATGGTCAGTATCAACTTGTTTCTCAAATTAAATAAAACAAATGAAAAGTAGTCTCTACAGAGTGACAAGTCTATGTGGTTTCACTTCCATTGGAAGACATTCTACACAATGGAAAAACTGTTTGAATTCAGTGTTTTCTTACTACTACTTGCTACTAGTGACTCTTCATTTCTGACAGCCGTCTACTGTACAGCAGAACACATCCCACTGCTGAAGGCAATGTAGGGCTCCCTAGTGATACTTCACACAGCTTCTCCAGGCTAAAGGAATACTTACGTAGTCTATTTTAACATGAGATCTAAAATGAGGAGGTTTAGTTAGAAGTTGTCCATCATATAGAATTTATTATATTTTTTGAGATACTTATTTTTTAAACAACACATAGTGATACCAAAAACATTAAGAAATCTCAGGTTTTTGTAATATGAACAAAAATCAGGTAAAAAAAAAAAAGGTTTTGTGGAGGAAACAATATATAAACAAAATACCTATTACTCAAGAAGAATTATTCAATTTATATAAGGCTCGCCTTTCCATATACCATAATTGCAGAGCAAGTTTAAACACGTTTATAAAGCAACTGAGGCATTTTACAGGAATAAAACTCTTAAGTGATGCATGAATATAGTATGCCTATCATTTGTCTTCCAACTTCAAATACTATCTCATTATGCATACTCAGAGCAAACCAAGGAATTTTTAATACAGATATACTACAAATTACATAGATCATGTCATATGAACTACAACAAAGGGGTTCAAACAGGATATCATACTATAATAATAACTATTACAATGACAATATTAACAGTTATCATGGCTATGTTCATAACATTATGGTTGATCAAATAAATTTTGTTTCTTCAACCAAAGCAGCTGCTTGCTGAAATAAAAGTAAAAATAATAAAACAAGCAGAATATTGGGACAATCTGAGATTTTTAAATTCAGAATCTGTAAGTGTATACTTTAATTTCCATGTAGCAAAACAAAACCGATTTCATTTACAGGCGCAAACCTTCCTTTTTCTTCGGCAACATCAAGAATAGCACCAGTCTTATTTTGAATGAAACAGTTAGGCTACTGTTCTTTATCTAAATTATCCATAATAAAGACTAAGAGATTTTTACGCTATTCAATTTGAAAAGCACATTTGCTCTAAATATGCAAATGTCAGCATATAGTGCTTAGTTACTTAGTTATACCAATAATCATATTCTCTTCATAATGATCTAAAAAGTATATGCCTTACATCAACACACTGACTTTACTCATGACATGTCTTAATTCAGACTAAAACATCCCAACTCAAGAGCATACACAAATTAACATATTACAATTTCACTTAAATTTTCAATGAAATTATTATCAGCTATTATATTGTTGCATACACTGGTTTTTTGCATGAAGTTCAATTTACTCAAAACTCCCTCAATCAACAAGACCTACCAATTTCTTAATTAACCATTAAAGTTCTCATAAAGGAGGACAGAAATAGCATAGAAAGAAAAAAAGACTATGATGTTTGACTTCCCTAAAAACATATCAAGTTCTTCAGTTTTATCAATGATTCAAAAAAATATTGAGTACCTAAAGAGCAAAGCAACATTTTAACATTAAACAACAAAAAAATTGTTCCAATAAGCCACTTTAAAACAAAATAACAGCAACAACAACAAAAAAAAAAAATCGAGGAAAGTTTTGAAATCTTTCCTCAAGTAGAGAAAACTAAACACGTAATCATCAGACAAGTAGACTAGCTAAAGACAACTAGAAATGCAGTCATAGTGGAACAGAACAGAAAAGGCAATAACTCTGGGAGTCTCTCAGAAGTGCAATAATGTTCATCCTTCCCATACAGGTAAGCCCTAGGAAGGATCAACTTTGCTATCAGATTTTAATAAATGAATATCTGTGATGAAAAACTTCGTGAAAAGGAATGAGACCCTTAAAAATAAAAGACGTCATACTGTATCAACAAGACTAGTGTTTGCTAAAACCTAAAATAAAGGTGCCACAAAGCCTGCCCTCCAACAGGTATTTATTAAATCTACAGTTCTGTCATGTGCACTTCAAAGAGTTTCTTTTCCTGTTACTGTGAAGACTAAATATTCTCTAGCCTGTCTACTCTTTTCAAAAAAAGATGCTTAATTTTCCCTAGGAGTGAGCACCTATGTCACTTTACCTAAAAGAACTTTTAAATATGTTAATTGTGGCCATTTCATCTTTGGTCAGTGTGCAGGATTATAATTAGTTTCAAAAGATTCACTGAATTTAATGAGATTCCTGTGACACAGATAAAAAGATATTTCCGCTCTCCTTGTTTTCCTGAGAGGTATTGACCATTATGCTGGTGCCAATGTTGGTGAAATTCTCATCAGAAAGAGAAATGAGGAGAAGTCGACAGATTTACAGATAATTAGACCATCATAGTTTCAGGCCTTCGAGCTACACATTATGCAATGTCACTTAATATGAACCCGGCTGTCATTCCTGCTGCTGCTACATGCTTATCCTTGCATTTGCTTCCTGGACAGGGATAAGTTATCCTTGTTCAGAGAGCCTAAGGATTTCTTTATCTTAGGTCTACTGCTGCCTGGTTGTAGCTAGGAGTTTAAAAACAACTCACTGGAAAAGTTCCACTGTCTCCTTCGTGCTGGTTGACGCCATTCATAGCCACCAGGGTTTTCCATTCTTCAGTTCAGTTTATGGAATATTTTAGGCATTTCCACATATTAAATTTCACTTGCATATAGTAGCCAAATAAGTTCATTACTTTGCTGAAGTTTTCTGCTGCTTATTTCTTTGAAAAATGTTAATACTTCAAGCTGAAATTTTACTGGTGACTAGCTCAGGCTGATATTCTTAATTTATTTTTTATTTAAACACAGGTATTAATTAATAGATTTTAGCTATTTCTTGGAGGTGCTGGAGGGATAAGGAGGGCAGCTGACTGCCCAAGGTGAAAAAGAGAAGGTTTTGGAATTTTGAAATAGGTTCTCTGCAAATGTAAAGACTTTTTCAAGGAGATAACTTGCATGACAGGGCTGGTGATTTTCTTGAATTTGAAACAAAGTCTTCCAGTTTTCTGATAAAATTGTTATCTTTTCCAGACAGTCGTTAACACAAATTCAACACAGAATTCTGACACATAGTAGTCAATTGTTCCTATTATATACCCATCATGTGTACAGGCATGTGATTTTTACTTTAACAAAATATATTAAATGCTGTATTTCCTTCCTTTCAAGGCACTATCCCTTTTTCATAATTGTAGCTATTTCATGCCAACAAGAAATCAAGTACAGGTGGCAAGTACAAAAAGCCAAATTATCTGTGTTCACAGAAAACCTTGCTGTCCAGGGGAATGAAAGACTTTTTGTGACTGAACACGGAGAACTTAAAAAGACAAACCAGAGGGAATACGATAAGCACTGTGGTTATAAAGATCAGAATTTATAGGAATGGAAGGGATACAAAAAATATCTGTTTCGCAACAGACATTGGCAGAGATTCATACCTTGCAATACATCTTCAATAGCTGGCATGGTTGTTATATAGTTGGAAATTATATTTTCCTTAGGTTTTTATTTATTTATTTCCAGTTCTTTATTTTTATCTGAGTACGGGAACTATTTTTGCTCCATCTATTACAGAAAAGGAGCATGAAAATCACAGAGAAAACCCCAAAGAAAGTGAAATAAAGAACTTCCTTGTTCTTAGTACCCAGAAATTGGAAACAAGTCAGCAACTCCAGTGTTAACTGACATTAAAGAAATGTTAATAATAACTGAGTTAACTCACTCCTGATTGTCTTGGTCCTTTTCAGAAACCTATGGACTATGATTCAGTGCAAGGGCAGTACTCTCACTAAAACTTAAGTCCTAATACCTATTACCATTTGAAAGCAAAAAAGTTCTTATAATAATTTCCAAGATTACTGGATAAAGTCTGCATTTTTTTCACAGATTCCAATTATGTTTTTTGTTTGTGAATTCAGTGGTGAAAAAGCATATGATTCAATAAAACATTAGACTAGGACAAATTAGACCTGAGGTGTGATGGGAGAAATGGGCCATTTGCAGTTAGGATTTTCTTATTCATTTAGAAGACATATTGCAAATCTTATTAATTAAGCAAATATGTTGCAGTAACACTTTTAGATCAGCTTCTTCAGGGTATATCCTACAGTAAATCAAGTAAGCAGAAGGGTATAACTTCTACTAGATAGACAAGTGTTGTGTCTTTTGACTTAAAGGCCTACTTCTCAAATAAGAGTCAGAATGGCAAGATTATGATAAATATATTCCAAAACATCACAGAAACACAGTTTTGTGTGTTCTTATGGGCCTTATTTAATTGTCTAAACTCAAACTAATATTTATTAAACTAATATTAATTTTTCTATTATTGAAATATCACACATTGTCATTGAGTTTTTGTGGGGATCTTGGAAAGACAGACTACAGGTTGAAAAAAGCTTTTAGTATAAAAAGGTAGTAATATATTACATGTTAATAAGTATGATCTTATGGGTAAATAATTTAATTCAGTAAGTCCAGTGGGTTTTTTTCAGTGAAAAGCTGTGAAAGACTAATGAAATTTATAATGTCAGTTGGAAGTTTCTTAAGCATGTGTGGCAGAAGAAAGACCAAGTTTCTAGAGAATAAAAATGGGTATATATATTCTAAAGGAATAGAAAAAAATACTTACAATTTAGAATTAAAATATTTCATGTTGATCAAAAGTACATAAACTTTACTACCAGCATTCAGTTTTTCCCCAGGTCATTATCCAATATCTGAAAACTAATTTTGTAGTATCATGAGATGTTCTTTCTCATGAAGTATGCCTTAGACTTTCTCTCTGGATGATTAAATTTTCACTGTCTTAGTGCTATGTGATAATATATTTTTAAATTTGGAATATTTTATTAAAATCTAATTCTTTTCAGACAGAATAATATAATCAGATTACATATACATAGCTCTTGAGATCAATAAAAATCTCTTTACCAAAAGAGAGATTGTTTTACACACCTTGTTACCAGAAGTATGCAGAAATCATTTTCCTTTTTCCTAAACCAGAAGACACAGAGAAAATTTACACAAAAGGGGAAAGAATTGTTTGTTTGTTTGTTTCAATGAAAGCTTTGTCTGTGATTTAGTTGCATCAAACTTTGGTCAAAGGTAGAGGGTTTCAGTGGGATTACATTTCATCCAAGCAACAAACTTCCCATTCTTAAAGTTAAAAATGAAAAGAACAGTTCCGTTCTCCTGAAGGAAAATTTATATATAAGATTTCACAGGGAAACAAGCAAAGAAATTCAGTCCCAAAAAAAAAAAAAAAAAAAAAAAAAAAAATTTAAAAAAAAAACCCCTCATTCNAAAAAAAAAAATTTCAAAAAAACCACCCTCATTCAATCCATGACTCTGGCAACAGGCTCACTATCACCTCCCAAAGCACGTTCTAGCTCTGCACTGTGTGAAAGTATCTGACAAGCAATGAAACTCAGGAGGCCCAAGAATGCTGAGGGCAGTACAAACAAAATCCTTGTTATGGCACAGTAGGAAATGAGGAATTAAAAGTATATGTACTTACTCATTTCAGGATTAAAGGGGTCAATACCAAATTGACTCCACTTAAAGACTGTAAAAATTATTCCAGAAACCAAACAGGAAGCCAGTAATTCATACATTCCTTCAAAATTATTACAGCGTGTAGCAGTATTTTACAGTTGTAAATTCCCTTTTTTCTTTTTTTCATAGTTTTTATAAGTTTAAATATCTTTACTGCTAGGGAATAATATCCTTTTTTCAGATGGAAGATTTCCAAGACAAGATCTTAAGTTAACCTTCAGATGTAAACCTCTGGATCTTGCTGTCTTGTCTCCACACAAAGGAAAAAAATCTCCTTCACTATCAATCCTATTATTTCAAGTGAAAGTTTATACCAATGGTGGTAAAGTTATCTCAAGGATTTTTTTATAAGACAAATTCCTTTAGACTTATTCTGTAAGCCTCAGTTTCCAGACTCCGTACCACTTTGTACGCATACTTGCGAGAGTCATCATTTGCACTTTTTTCTTGAAGGGAAGCTACGAGCACAGAAATCGGTAGCAGAGGTTCACGCTTTTGGCTGAAAGCAAACAAATTCCCAACTTCTACTCTTTATTTCTTTTCATCAATTACTTTCATACAATGTATTTGTCAAACCTGCTTCTCAAGGCCTAAGATGGAAGATGGTGTTCCAGGCAGTGATGTAAGCACAGGGTACGTTTCCAGCCATCATGTTGTTGTTTCCACCTTTGTAAGCACGTAGCACTGCAGACTTGGCAAGTCTGCAGGAGTGTGATGTGACTGATCTGCCAGACCACTGCTTATTTGTGTTTTTACCTGAGACAAGCTCAGTTGGTTAGAGCATGGTGCTAACAATGCCAAGGTTGTAGGATTTGATCCCTATATGGAACACTCACTTAAGAGCTGGACTCAATGGTCCTTATGGGTCCCTTCCAGCTCTGAATATTCAGTGATTCTGTGACCATTGTCCACCATACCAGAGAGGCTTTACCCACTTGGCCTGCTTGTTCGCAGCACACATTTCACAGCTATGGATAACCTGGGCTATAGAGTCCATGGGTAAGCCCATCACTTAATCATTAGCCCATCTGGATGTTGCATCTCTTCCCTGATGACATGAGGCATCTTGGGCCCACCAAGTGAGAAATAATTTACCCTTATGTTGCCTGTCCAGATCCACCTGAGACATTTTAATCTTGGCAGCTCGATCCACTCGTCAGCTGCTGTGATATTCTTCAGTAGCCCCACTGTTGGGCACATGTGCATCTCATGACGTACTTTTACAGTCAACTTCTGCCCAGGCAGTGATGTATTGCCTCGGTCCAGGAGTTCAGATGGGTTTGTCTCTGCATTGCCAATTGGTCTTTTTCCATCGTTCCAGCCACTCCCACAGTGCATTTGCCGCTGCCCACGAGTCAGTGTAGAGGTAGAGCACTGGCCATTTCTCTTTCAGCAATATCTAAAGCCAGTTGGATGGCTTTCAGCCCAGACTTGACCCACCTTGTCCCTCAATAGCTTCTGTGACTCATCACGTAGGGCATCCATTTCAATGCACCCCTATAATATGGCAAGAACCACCAGTTCAGAGCATGTATCACTTTTCATTTCCAGGCAGCTGATTATATTGTGGGGCCTCCTCAGGACATGTCATCTTTCCTCCTCTGATAATGGTCCAAAATTTTTGCCTTTAGGCTGCTTAGCAATGACTTCCAAGATCCCTGGGAGACTGGGGTTTCCTATTTGAGCTCACTGTGTGAACAGCACAACCCACTTACTTCACATCGCGTCAGTGTCATGATGAGTGGAAAGGACTTTGAGCACCCAGCCCAACACTGGCAGTCAGGCTGCCAGGAGGAGCCATACTTCGGTGACAATAACTTCTGAAGCAGCCCGAACCCTTTCATAAGCTGTCGTTATCTTTTTTCCAGTTGGGGTTTAACAGGCCTCAGATCTTTTGTATCCACAACTCCAGAACCCCACAGGTCATCCTGGAGTCTCCCTGGATACGTTTTGCCAGAGATTCCAGGAAGGACCATTCTCTGCAGCTGCAGTGTAGAGCACATTTTTCATATCTTCCTCTGTCCTAACTGGCGCAAGGGCTACTGCATGAATAATCTCCCATTTAATTTGTTCAAAAGCTTGTTGTTCAGAGTCTCACTTAAAAATCATTCTTCTTCCATGTCACATGAGAGAGGGTTTACAATCTCATTGTAATATGGAATATGCATCCTCCAAAACCCCACAACGCCTAGGAAAGCCTTTTTGCTCACTGGGTGGGACATAGCTGCTATTTGATTGACCACATCCATTGGAACCTGATGATGTCCATCTTGCCATTTGTCCTGCCATTTGGTTCTCTTCAGTATAGGGTTAATTTTTGCAGTAGCCAGAAGAAGGCACAGCTAGGACAGTCAGGTTATTCTGTACCACCTCATGTCATTACTGGGGACAGAGGAGAGGAGGATCTTCTTGGGAGAATGGCTTCCTCCCTGCTGAGCAAGTGTGGCAGACTGACAGGAGGGGTAACTCCGGTTCCATGCTTGAGGGAGTGGTTTGGGTGACACCAGTTCCATGCCAGAGTGAGTGCTGGGGGTAGTAAGGCAGAAGGAGCCGTTGGGTGTTGACAGTTTTCAGGGGTTGCCTTAGTGAGCAATAATATTTCTTTTCTTGTACACTCTGTCATTAGAATTGTGACCGTTATTTTTTATGTCCTTATCTCATTGCTGCTTCTCATAAATTGTTCTTATCTCAGCTGTGATCTTTATTTTTTATGCCTCCAATTCTGCTCTCCAGCCTGCTGCAGGAGGGAGAAGGAAGGCAGAAGGGAGCGAGCAAGCGGAAGTCTGGTTTGGAAAGTCTCAGCGGGAACACTAAATTGTGGAGTACCATTCCTAAATCATGACACCAGTTTACTCCTAAAAACTGAATTTACTGGGCAGGTCCCTTGACCTTACTTCCTTTTATGGCAAAATCAGCATTCAGAAAGATTTTAATTGTCTTCTCCTCTTTCTCAAAACCTTCCTCTGCTGTGTTGCCCCATACCGCGATGTTATCAATGTACTGCAAGTCTTGAGCCTCATTTTTTTTCCAGTGCAGTCTGAATCAGTCCACAGCAAATAATGGGGTTACATCTCCACCCCTGGGGCAGTCAGGTCCAGGTGTACTCCATGCCCATCCAGGTGAAAGCAAACTTTGTTCAGGCCATGGCAGTCCAGTGCCAGTCTTCACTCTCCACTGGATTTGCACACTGGCCATATAGGACTGTTAAGAGGTGAGAGAGTCTTGTTGACCATTCCCTGGCTCTCCAATTCACGAATCATCTCATGGGTGGGGACCACAGAGGCCCAGTTGGTGCAGTTCTGCTGATGGTACCTTGATGTGGTGCAATCAGTACCTGTTGTTCTTCAACTCAGCAGTCCCTGAGAGACCAGGCAAGGTATATCAGCTGTCTAACTTCCTCTGTTGCAACAGCAGCTATCCCAAAAACCCAGTGGTGCCCTTTTGGTCCTTAAACACCCTCTCCTGAGGTAATCAATGCCAAGGATTCCCATGGCCTCTGGGCCAATCACCATGGGGTGTTTTTGCCATTCATTCCCAGCCAGGCTCACTCACTCCAGCTTCCTGTACAGTCAGCTATTAGGATCCCCCTGCCACCCCAGAAACAGAGACGGATTCTGTCCCTCCGTATCTCGATAGCCTCAGTACATTGTGCTCTGGTGTCAACTAAAGCCTTGCACCCTTGTGTGTCTGATGTGCCAGGGCATGGGATCTGCACAGCCCAATAGATCCGACTGTCCCTTTGCCGCACCTGGCTGGAGCCAGGGCCCCTCTAGCCCTGGTCATAGCAGGCATTGCTCATTCCTTGTAACTATGAAGGGAGGTCCCTTCAAGGGGATCAGAAGCAACATCAGCTCTCCTATTCTGTCTGAGGACTGGGCTGGCAGTTCTTATCCTTGAACCATATCCTGTGGTACCTGTTCTTTCTTTCAACTCACAGTCTTATGCTGCTAGAGCAGAGACGGGTTTTCCATCCCACTTCCTCCTGCATCTCTGTGGTGATTCAGCTAAAACCACAGGTTACCTCATGGTGTGTACCCGCTCTCTCAAGCATGAGGTGGTTGTTCCCAATAGCAGAGACTCTGGTTCACACTGGTGAGGAATGGGATATTTCCCCTCTAATTTGCTCGAGGCTGCTGAGTCTGTCCGCAGCCTTGGACAGTCTTTCCACATCAAACACACATTTCGGCAAGGAGAAGAAAAAATGATCTTCACTTTCCCAGATCTGGGTAGTCACTTGAAGCACTGTTTGTTCTCCTTCTTTCATTGACATCAATGCCAGTGGGTTGATGTACACTGATGGCACACTCCGTACAAACTTCTGCCACACAGATTGTGTACACTGCACCCCATCTGGACCTGCAGGTGACTGCTCATTATTTGAATACTTATAGATTACCTCCAGCACAGCGAATTCCCTCAGGTACTGGATACCTTTCTCCATTGTGTTCCAACTGCTTGGGTTCATTATTATTAGATCATCATGCTTGAGAGAATACTTTCCCTCATGCTTGACAGGAGCCACCTTGAGAGGTTGAGAGTTTCTGTCCCCATTCTAATTCCCTAGTCAATGCCCACATCCCAGGACAGGAACCCCAGTTGCTTGGCTTCACTACCATCTAGTTTCATACTGTGGGCCATGATATCCCAGAATCAGAGCAGGCAGGTCACTTGGGGCTCATTCAATTGGCAGCTGAAATCTATTTGCATATCTTGCAAATCACCCAGGGACAGAGATCAGGTGATGTCTATCTCTGCCTCTTCCCCCTGTTCTGAGTGCCCTGCTTTCTCTTCATCCCTCACTAAGCAAACTGATTTGTTCTTGAATTTTTTCTTCTATATAGGGACAACTGCTGCTGGCATGGGTTGTTCCTCTGGTTCAGCTGCAGTTTGTGAGGCCTTGGTGCCTGTTGGTCTGCTTTTCTCTCCTCCCCCTGAAGGTGCTGTGTAGTAACAAGCAGTGTTGAATAAGTAGTAGTCAGGGCCCAGCATGTTGCATAACTTCACACCTCTCTGGAGCTGTCACAGCATTTTTCTTTCAAATATTTTGCCACTTTATCAGGGTCCTGCAGTTTTTCAGGGGTGAATTTCCAAACCACTGGAGCAGAATAGTCCTTCAAAAGCTGGCCCATTTTCTTCCACCTTCCATGCCATTCATGACACAGATCTCTGAAAGATCCTCCTAGAAATCTCTTTTGTCACTCTAAACATGATGTGAACCACACTTAGGAGACCTGGCAGACCTAGCAACAAGAACATGCTTTCCCTAACATCAAAGGTAAATACAAAATTCTCAAAAGCTGCTGTAAGAGGCTTGAATGAGAAAAAGGGGGCGAAAGGCTGCAGAAATTCCTCCTTCCCGGTTTGTTCCAGTGGATACAGTTATTAATGGATTCCCAGAGGTAACACCCAAGTTAAGGATAGCAGAGCAACAGTGAATACACATTCCAAATTACCTTCATTGCCCTTGATGTTATCATGTCCCAAGCTGGTATCACACAGTACAGCAAAAAAACAATTGTGATCCCTCTCCCTGCTCTGAAAAAGAACATCATGAGGACCACATAGTGCATATATGGGAATATATACAGGATTAGATACTGCAACCGCATGAACAGATGAAGCAATATTGTGACCAGTGACGTTTCACCTAATACAACACTAGATCAAATTTGTTTCCACTTTGCTCTGGAAACAGAAACAAAGTAAGAGAATAAACAATAACAGTAACAATACTGATGGTCAATTGTACAAGTAAAGAGATGAACATTCACATGCAATTGCTCACCCCCCACAGAAACCCCTGACAATAACCAAAAACTCCCTCTACCACACCACCCGATGTGGATGGGAGCCCTTTTCCCATCCCCAGAAGATGATGGTAGGTGGTACAGAACAACCTCTTGGTCCTGGCCATGTCCCCTCCTGGCAAAAAATTAATTCTGTCCTGGACAGAACGAGGACACCTCATAAGAGAGATTTTCCAGTGCCCTAATAAGCTTAATAGCCCTCTGTTGGACTTGTTCCAGGAATTCCATGTCTCTGTTTTCCTGGGGAGCCCAGAACTGGACACAGCACTCCAGATGTCCCTCTCCAAAGCAGAGGAACAAGATCACCCTCCCATGACCCTGCTGGTAATCTTCTTCCTAATGTACCCCAGGATCCCATTGGCTTTCCTGGCCTCAAAGGGCACACTTATGGCTCAATTTGTTGTCCAACAGGATCCCCAGGTCCTTCTCCACAGAACTGCTTTACATCAGGTCAACCCCCAGCCTGTATAGGTGGCCAGGTTTATTCCTTTATAGGTGCACTCATCCAAGTTTTGTATCATCAGCAAACTTGCTGAGGAGGCAGTTTATCCCTTCATCAAAGTAATTTTATTATCAGTAGCATGCAATTTTTTATCCCAGCATATGTTGTAGACAAAAAAGGACTAGATGAAGTACCTGTCTCTGAGGCATCCTTTTAAAAAAAGTTCAATCCAGTGATCTCACCTTAGATACACCTACATACTTTGAACTTGGCATCAAGACAGTTTTTACAGAGTTTAATATTTCCTATATTAATAACACAGAAGGCAATCTTTTAATGAAAATTTTACCCAGCAATACCTCACATGACTAGGAGTTATACAAGTACAAATTATTAGAAGTGCTTTTATCATTGATTTTTAATTAATATGTGATTTACTCCTTCAGATTATTACTTAAAAGTTTTAAATTTAAGCTGAACCCTACAGCCTGAGCTAATGTCCTGCAATAGACCAAACCATAAGATGTTACATCATTTTGCCTTCTTACATTATATCCAGACCTTTATGAAGATAGTTTCTGCCACTAAAAGCTTTCTTTATAATTTCATCAAAGTCCAAACAAAATTCCTTTTCACTGAAAAGTTTCTTAACCACTTTATAATTTGCAAATGCCAATAATGAAAACTGGTATTAAGAGCTTTTTAGAATGTACAGACATGTATGGACCTCAAGGAGTAATACTTCCTTTTTTTCTAATATTTGGGATCCTCTGAGATCTGGTATCATGTATAGTAAACAATGTAACAGGCTGTCAGCTTCACTGGCATGTATGATTAAATCTAGTATCATTAAATATGGAATGGAAACCTAAAAAAAAAAAATTAGGAACATAATGAGAAAAGCATGTTATATTTAGAAATATAGAGATCTTTCAATTTCAAAAGAATATCCATGCAAACTTACTGATTTTCTAATAAAAATGAAAAGTACTCTGAGAATGGGAAATTTTAAATGGAGATAATACCTCCGTATAACTTTCGTATCTATCAATTATGTTGTATAAGAATATAATTTAAAAAAAAGTATAAATGCTTACAGCAGAAATGTTACACACTCCTTAAAAATCTTGAAGCTTAGGCCTTGCACACCTCATTGCATGCCACTGCATGCTACAGTGCATTCTCAATTATTACATTTTGCTGGAACATACTTCTCTTTCATTTTTGATGGCATTTCCCCACTTGCCCCTTCAGCTAGAGTAGTGAAGTCACACACTATTACCTTTTGCATGCTTTGGAAGAATTATTCTGCAAGCTAACATTCCAAACTACCTGCATGGACAAATAATGCCTAGTTGTTGTCTGGGTACTTTCAATTGCATTAAATTCACTTTCAATTAAGACAGAAGACAAAAAAAAAAAAAGAATTCATAAAATTTCTTATGAAAACTTGAAATTCTGTACCATCAGACAACTATCACTATTTTTTTATTTCTTTTGTCTCTCAATTTTTTTTCTCAATTACTTTGCTGGTCTCTCCTTGTAAACCATACTTGCCTGCTTGGTACTATCACAGAAAACACCAGCTGGGGAGAACGTCTCTGTCCATGAACACACTGTAGTGTCCCCTTTTGAGTGCTTCCCTAACTCTTACAGGCAAACTCAACTTCCAAGTCTCCTAGGTATTCAGAAATACTTAGTTTTTCCTCCCATGTTTCCTTCTATTCCCTTCTTGAGATGACCACTCTTCATAATTAAACTGAATTTTGGCACAACTCTATCTGAATAACCAGATACTACTGCAACTACTGCTACTGCTAATAATAACAACATAAAAGAAATACAGAGACAAAATTATTTGTAAGACTTTTGGATAAGTCTTCATATAGCAACTATAATTGCAGAATCTCTTATAAAACTGGTGGCATTATTGCTTGTAATAAAACAAAGTGCAGGAAACTATGCCACACATGGCAGTAAAACAGAGGACCACAGACCATTCTAAGCTACAATATCTTAGCTTTATAACTTCAACAGTGATTTGTGTAATAATAACAAGAAGAAGAAGAAGAAGAAGAAGAAGAAGAAGAAGGAAGTTCTCTTACAATAAGGACTTTCATTTCTTCACAAGTTCAGCTGAAGCTGCTTGTGTGTCTGGCACTGCATTAAAAATGTAGCCTAAGAAGAACAGTGGCAGCACATTTTACCAAGTCAGTCTAGCCCAGAGAAAGGACCTTAAACACCGCTGGGTGTGCTGTATGCATATTTCCATTGCTTTAGCAGTGGAAGTGGAATTGAATCAGGGAACTCCCTAATATATGTCCAAACCACTGAACAGTGCATCTCAAAATAATATTTGTTCTGTGGTTTGCAGGCGTACATTGAAATGAGTACTTAAGTTTATGAGGGTAATATCAGTACATAGGGCACTGAGTGAAAGGGAAAAGGAGTACCATCAGTGTAATACATAGTTAATTTTACATTTTTCTAAGGAATATTTTTACAAAGTAGGGAAATTATTTCCTCTTCCTTTTTTTTTTTTTTATTTCCCTCATAAACACTTTTAATAATTAAATTATTAAGCAAATCTTTCAGAGATTTTTTGAGACCTTATTCCCAACCAATTTAACTGAAGTGACTTAAAGCATGTCAAATATTGGACAGCTTACTACGAAAGTACAAATCTGTAATGTACAAAACATGCCTTTTTCCTTTTTTTCTTTCTTTTAACTACATTTCTAAGAATGGATGGCAGAGAGATATCACGTTGAATAGAAATGGATTTCAGGATTTTGTTTTGTACACATTTTATTCATCATTTTTTGACATGACCTGAAGAAAATGTACCCTAGACACCAAAATTCCCTGTCTTGGGAAGGGATGAACACAGGATTCTGTCTACAATAAAGTTATATTCAAATTCAAAAAGAAGCTACACAATGCCACACAGGGTAGAAAAGCAGTGGATTGCAGCCCATTTTAAAATATGGTGCCTTTTCACAATGACTTCAACAGTGATTTGGGAAAGTACTGGCTTACAATAAGGAAATTTTGGTTGGTTGGTTGGTTTGGTGTTGTTGCACACATTCTGTGGAAGCTACCTGTGCACCTGGAACCTCATTTAAACTGCAAACTAGGAAGCACAGTGGCACAATGTTATTCCAGATCAGCCTAGACACTACTAAATTTAGGAAAATTTAAATGAAACCACTAAAATTATACATCATTATATTCTGAGACCTTTACATGATTTAAACTGAAAAGTAACATCTCAGACATTTATTTTCTGTTACTAAGTTATTTACTGCTTTTCTTGATCACAGTGATCACAATATGGCATTTGCAGATTTATATTCCCTTACACCTATAATTTTAAAACCAAGTTAATTCTCACCCATTCTCATTGTTACAACAATGAAATAACCAGAAACAACTGCCTCAGATACAGTTACATAGCTACATCTATGTTGACTAAAAGTAAGCAAAATAAGCCAACAGCAGTGCTAATTTCTGTTAATTTACTTTGCCTGCAGAAACTTTCAGTGTCAAAAATCATGTAGGCTTTCATTTAGCATTCATACCAGGAGTGCAAGGCTAGAACTGACATGATTTAGGACCTTCTATAACAGCTCAAAGTCATGCAGATCACCCTAAACCGGATGAATTTCAGGTCATCAATTCACCAGCTTCCTGAGTGCTTTAAATTATGAAAGCAAGAATAGTTATCTGGTCAAAAGCATTACAGGTTTTTGTGTTTTCTTTCAGTAGAGATGATAAGCGGGAGAAAAATATAGAAGTCATTACGACCTCATTGACTTTTGAGTAAATCACATCTTCCTTTCAATCATCACTCAGCCTTCTGCAGCCATATCTCTGAATGTATTTTCTATAGGAGAGGTCTTGCAGTCCCTTACTGTATTGCTAGATTATTCACAGCATTAATATATTTTATTTTTTTTTAAAGCGCTCAACATCAAAACTCAAATAAAACACTGGAACAGTCCTTTGATTTCAGAATTTTAAGGTGAGACTTTGTAGTGCTCAAAGTTAACAAGCCTTCACTGATAATTATGTTAGCATACAAGATTAAAGCATTTTGGATGCAAAACTAAGTTATGTACAACTATATGGGGGAAGATTGACTTTATTGATCTCACAGCAATTTTTCTTCTTTAAGATTACACTTACATTAACTGTGGAATCAATACAGGACTTCCAAAACATAGGAGTACTTTCTTTTAAGTAAGAAAACATAAGATGTGCTGATAAAATCCCACTGAAGGAGGCAACATTAGTTCTCAAATTCAGTATAGCTGAATTTCTTTGCTGAATAGTAAGCTTCACCTGTCTTAGTATATTTAACTAAAATATGGGACATATCACAGTTGCTTGGGATTAATAAATGACTCAGTTTACCACAGGGAAAGTGGATCCAAGCCCCAGATTAACTATATAAAACATGCAGTTTCAAGCCAAGTAATAACGAAGATAGTCAGCTACAAAATTAATTTTAACTCCCAGCTAC
The DNA here is from genome assembly GCA_013397935.1 of Dasyornis broadbenti. Classification (NCBI taxonomy): domain Eukaryota; kingdom Metazoa; phylum Chordata; class Aves; order Passeriformes; family Dasyornithidae; genus Dasyornis; species Dasyornis broadbenti. Next base: position 1,359,452 of record VZRN01003159.1, on the reverse strand, counting down.
AGTACTTGGTTGAAATTCTTAGTATGTTTTTTCATTTTTTAAAATATTTCTATGCAAACACTGCAAATATTTTCCACTTTTCAGAAAGTTGGAAAAAAAAATTTTATATCCCAAATATCTTCTATGGTTACTCAAAGGAAAGAATTTCATGCTCAATTTTGCGAAATTCCACAATTTTCAGATACAAAATAAATTTGATGCTAGCACATGGCTTATCTTACCTAGATTTCTTATATCACATTACACTTTATTATAATTTTGAGGTCTCTTTTTATTTCGTTGGTATGGAAAAAGTTTGCATTTAAAAAAAAAATGGTTCCGGCAGTTATGAAAGGTTGCATAGACAGTAAGGCTCCAAACATTTCAAGAAAGAAGGATTATAAATCTTCACAAGAAACTACTCAAAGCTGAAGCACTACATTGAGAATGAATAATAAAATTTACTGAAAAACAGGAAAAAAATCAAAGTGTAGCAATGGTATGAAGAAAATGAAAGCAAACTTCTATAGGTTTTTAAATTAACTGAAATTAGTTCATGCATCAATTAATTAGATCCAGAGTAAAGTACTCTGGAAAAGAGAAAATTCTGTAATTAATGACAACAAAAAAAAATCTGTTAATACACCATATAGGAAAACCTTTTTCTTTTTTTTTTTTTGCCTTACAATGCGGATAGAGTAAAAATGAAGTCACAAGGTACAAATTAAGTCCAGTAGGTGGTGAATAAATCCTGGCAGAGTATCTGCTTTGTAAAATAAAGTTGTATCAGTCACCAGACTACTAATCTGCACCAACCTGGTGTTTTCAGGAATTGTAAAGAACATAGTGAACTGATGCTGAGAAACCTCTTCGCTACCATACCGTACCGTGCTCAGCATAGAAAGCTGGGGAAAGAAATAGGAAGGAAGGACTTTTGGAACTATGCTCTTTCATCTTTCCAAGTCACCATTACATATGATGGAACCCTGCCTTTCTGGAGATGACTGAATTTCCGCCTGGCCATGGGAAGTACTGAACAAAATCCCTGTTTTGCTTTGCTTGCATGCATGGCTTTTGTCTTACCCACCAAACTGTCTTTGTCTTGACCCCTGGGATAAAAACTCAAAAGACAAAAGCTACACCCACGTTTACCTTCCTTTCATTTTATTTCAAAGAACGTGGCTAAATGAAAGAGAATAGCTAAATTTTTCTCTCTTACAAACACAAGAACAATCCTACAAGCCTCTTTATGCAAACAAATGCACTGAGCAGTTTTCAGACTGACTTGGAATTTGGTAAGCTACCAGATTAAAGTGATAAAATGGAACAAGAGATGCATAAATGACAGTGGGAATTCTATACTGTCATCCAGCATTGAAAAGAAGGAAAGAACCTTTGTTTGTTTAAATCACAATTTCCTCTGGAGCATTAGCATTGTCACAGACTGATGCAAAAGTATCAGAAAGGTTTAAATAGTTTTATAGTCTACATCATGTTTTATCTTTCTTTAGATATAAACAGATTAAAAATACTTTTGATTCTATGGATAATAACTTTGAATATATTAGACTATTAGAAGATTAATTCCCAAATATTGAAGTTGCTTTTGGAAGCAAAGTGCATTTGTATTTAGTCTGATATGTAATTGCTTTATTATAAAAGCCTGCTTATTTTTTTTCATTTAAAGAAATCTTTTTTTCCAAAGAAAATAATTCTAATATTTGCATTATAATAAAATAGGATTTTTAAACTTAACTTACCTTTCTTAAATAGGTAGCAATTCATTGCTAAAAACTGAATGGGAATTTTATTAATACTATTTTAACTCTCTGATTTACAGAAAGGTTGTTTTATTCAACAATACACAATTCAGTGGCATTAGTTATTCACTAGAGATTTGTTTTTAACTGATGTTGTTGGCTGCTTGTTAAGTGGCCTTCTGCAGAAAGGCCACATAAAGTTCGTTTCAGGAAGAGGGACTGCCATAAAACGTACTTTAGAAGAGTTTGTGAAAAGTTAACAATTATTCCCAAAGGCAAAAATTCCACTATTACTAGTTTTGTAAAGACTAAAAATATTAACTTATAATTAATTTACAGCTTCTATTGTTTTTTTGATATATATGATTTTAATTTTAAAAGGTATGACTGGGTCTCAGCATTTAGGAAGTGAATGGAGCATAAAATTGTTCCTCCTTTCCTTATGGAACTGCTATAAGACTGTATTATTAGTTGAGAACTATGAGAAAAACACACAAGTTTTAGTTTGACTTTTTTTATTTTTTTATTTTTTTTTTTTAAACTTGAAAATTGACTTGAAATGAAATCATGCCATAGTGCCCATTCTTAAAATTCATAGTATTCTTGGAAGCATTCTGTTTTGAACACAGATGACCTTCGGAGAAACAAGACTCCAGAAGTACAGATTACCACATTATAATAAAATTACTTGCATTATAAAATTTAAATTCACTGCCATTACAGAATAAATCAAACGCGCTTGTGATATACTTAACGAAGAGGTTGTTCTGCAACAAAATTCTTCTATTCATATTGGTGAAAACAAATCATTTTAGCACAGGGGTCTTATCTCAACTTTGTCTTCCATATTCTTTATTATCCTTACTCTTTCCCACCCTTGCTCTTTTCTCCCTCTTTCTTCCATGTAAGATACTTTTTGGGTTGATTCTGGTTTTGGATTAATTGATTTTAGATTTCAGTTTGCTTTTCTCTGTGCATCTCGAGCATCTAGTAAGTAGTAAAGTGAACCTTGCCAATCTGAGTGAATCTGTCATGATTTTGCTTTTACATTATTTTCTCATATTCACTGATACCTTTACTGGTGATTCTTTAAGTGACCATAAGACTGACACAAGTGTTCAGCCAAATCTTCTTTGAAATGAACTGTTTTGCTCTACATGTCAAGAAGAATTTACTAGATTAACAAAATGAATGAAGAAAGAAATGCAATTATTTCTCTCTGGCCAATTGACTTGTTTTCTCCTCTGACTGTGGGTGGAATGCATATATGTAATGAAAAGATCCATAATTCACAACTTCTGTGAAACAGGAATCTAGAATATTTAAGTTCTATTCCATTTCAAATTTCAAAAAAAAAAAAAAAACCAATTCTAGGAGAAGTCGTTTACACATCTATATTTTTTTCTGTCAGATTTTCTTATTAGACTACTTTTCTGATTTTCTCAGCTAGAATGAAGAATACAGTGCTTTACAAGGATATAAGTGTCCACCACAAAACAAGGCTCTAAGTTAAGAGCATAAAGAAACTTTAAAAGGGTTGAGAATGAAGAAAATTATCTTTAAGCCATGTGATTAAAATATATCTGTTCATCAGTAAAGAGAATTTGAGTCAGGTTTAATTGATTTAAAGTAATAGATATTTTAAACAACACAAATTTTACAATTACATAATTTTTTTTGAAAGGTGAAAGGTTTCAAATTGTCTATCAGATACAAGAATAGTCTATATAAAGTGAAGGGGTGCTTAATATTTTTGCAGCAGTAAAACCTAAACAGTCTCAGATGGAGATGGTGCACAACCTCATTCAGGAAACTAGAGACTGTCCTTGCTCATTTGCAAAATTCATAATATTCTCCTTCAGAGCAGTACCATAATATTTACAGTAAAAACAAGTAACAGCAAACAAGAAAAAAAATCACAGGCTTGCATTTATTTACCTACTTTGAAGCAAAATGTCTGCACATCTTCATGTTCTGTTTACTTTTCATGATGTTTTCTTCAGATAGATGAATTACAAAACGCCAAAGGCTTGATGCTTCCTTTCCACACTTAGACTTGTACCAGGAGCTTATCCTTTCCTGGTTGTGCATCCTTTCCAAGTTCTGATGCAACACATAGACCAAAACTAAAAGAAATTCATCTCTCTCCTGCTTAGTTTACAATACCCATTACTATGCCATCTGAGTGCGCAAAATTTTTAAGCTATTTACCTTCAGAAACCTTCTGAGACATACCAGATGGTGTGAATAAACAAAGAAAAGGCTTAGTGGCTGTCTCACAGCATTATGTGACTGGACAGTTATTTTCTCACAATTCATACAAGAACTTAGGGAATCTAGATGAAGAAGATTCCATACAGAAATAAGACATAATAATTCTGTAACTATATATTTCTACGGTGTATATGACTATTTATCTCTCTTTATTGTTGACCAACTTTTCTTTATGTTTCCTTATTTCAACTCCATTTTAAGAACAGGAGAGGTTGGAATGACAGTCAAGTTCATAAAAACTTTGATATCATAATGGAAAGGGATTTTATTATGTCCTGCCTGCAGGCAAAGCTGCCAGATGGACTTCCTTCTTAGAAGGCACTAAAGAATCCACACAATCAACTGCAAATAATCACAAACACTGGTAAATACTTACAGTGGTACTCAAAATGTCTTGTATCAGTTTGTGTACCTTCAACTTTATATTGCCAAATGTAAATCCATGGAAAAATGTAAATCTCTATCAGCTTACATATATTAAATTTTATAGTTCTAAATGTAAATCCATGGAAAGGTGGCTTGTTTAGTGCTGACATTTCCTTTTTCCTCCTCAAACAGAAAAAAAAATTAATTAATTCATAGAACACACTTCACATGCAGTTTATTGAATTAAAAAAACTTAGATATATGAAATAAAAATATTTTACACTTTTAATCAAAACATTAAGTCAAATTTTAATCTAAGTTTAAAATAAAAATTTTAAGTATAAAAAATATTTTTAAAAATTAGGTATAGGAAATACAAACCCCTAGAAATTTGATTTTACCAAGTGTTTCTTATGTCAGCTTCATTCATTCATGACTCTCAAACCCGTGTATTTACTACAGAGCGGACCAAGCTGCACTATGACTTATGGCTGCATGCACACATTTGCAGTCTTTGAAGAGCTAAAATCTTTAACAGCTGCTGCCAAGCTCCTCCCCTTACAGAAATTCTTATTTGTATAAGTGTAATAGTTTTCTTATGATTATGTCAGATCTCTTAGTCTTTTTGTTAGTCATTGTACTTAAAAGTTTCAGGTTTTAATGTGAGGGAGCAATAAAGTTTAAAAAAGTAGAAAGAAAACACAATTTTTTTCCGCTACAGTAGAGAATAGCACATATGCACACAGGCACACATGCACACATGCATACAGACGTAAAATCAGTGTGTGTGTGGCAACTGAAGAAATGTGCTGATCATGTCTTAAATACTGGTGGGAAAAGCAAAGGTTGGAGAAGGCCCTGTCAAAATTGAGAGCTTTCAAAAGTTTCAGCTGCCTTATGCCTAAGCTTTACACTCATCATTTCCAAGTCCTAAGAACCTTGGCATTTAGCAGGAGAGTTCATAGTGAGCCTGACAGAAAATAAAATTAAAAAAAAACCCACCAAAACACAAATCCTGAACAAAACAGAGATACACAGGGGAGATGGATAACTAACCCTTATTCTCTAGTATTTTTTTATAATTGTCAATACTTAGTGCACTCTGATGAAACACACTCTAAAGCAGGTCAAAATTATTTTTATGTGTTTTAGCATTTGACTGTTAAAGTAAAAATACTGTTTTCTCCTTTTAAAAGTCATAAATGTTTACAGTCTGAAAGTTTATAAAAGCTCAAGCCAATTATGCAATAACATCACGTTTACATTCTTCATTCCTGTATTTTTATTCAGGGCTGGGAAGGCACTATGTTGCTATGGAATATTAATCTTTAGGTAAATGAACAAACAAACAAAACCTTAAGTCAAGGTATAAATGATAAATATGCATTCTGACAACATTATCAAAGGAATATATGATAAATAGCGAAGAAAGAACATCTTATGTAAGTTATCTTAAGGAATTGAGTGGCATATAAAGATACATGTAATGTAAGCCACTGGTAATTCTTTTTCATCTTAAGTCAATGAGGTATGATTTAATACTTATATTGTTGTCTAATGTAACAGTTAGCTGAAAGTTGTTTGAATTTACATGGTAAAAGTACCCTAAAATTGGGAATGAGCCAAAGTAATTTTCATAAAACCATCGTTACATTTAACTGCTTGTATTTATTCAAAATTATGCGCCATTACTGTTATAATGTAGCACAATTTCATCATTTTCTTTTAAGTTTAGACATATTGAGAGAAGTTAAAAAACTTGGTATCTCCAGACAATTTACAAGCATAATATTTTCCCCCTGCTTCATCTAGAAAAATGTCTATATACTACTATTCTAGCTATTGAAAGTTATTAATGTATATTATTTCAAGTTCTGCAAACACAGATACTTACAATCAAGTTTCACACTTCATGAGATCTATGCAAGATTTTGAAAATAATTGATTGGCTGAGTGTCATAAATGAATAACTCTTAAAACAAAATCGAGAGGTTCTAAAAAATCTCTGCTCAGGAACTTGAAAGGGAGACATATTTTTAAGTATTAAAAAACCCCAGTGTTTAAACAACATATTACACAACTAAAGCATTTCTACTGGACACAACACATTTCAGAGATCAAAAAGAACTTACTACTATTAGATTTCTTTTAGTTTGGTGATGATCTAAACTTTAATAGGTATTTTTATTAAATCCAAACAATTTTATTCACTTGCAGTAGCTCAAAAACATAACCTAATCTAACTAGATTAAGAAAAGCAAAAGAAAAACCAACAGTACAAAATTAAATTAGACTGTTACCTTATAATATAATAAAAAGCAAACATAAAGTACGTGCAAAGTATTTTTAGAAGCAATAATCCCAGAAAGACTTCCAATATTCATTTTACTTAAATATTTATCAGCTGTTACCCTCTTATTTTATGATGAAATTTAAGAATTAATTTTGAGTACATGTGCATCTTTTAATATCCATGCTTCTGCATATCAGTATGTCCAGAGTATGTACAGAGTGCCTACGTTTATTGATGAGATGTTCTACTTTCCACTATACACATCTCATTTCTTCTTGAAGTATGAAAACATCTAGGTTTAAATGTGAAATTTCCTTGCCTGCCCAGAAACATAATGTTAGCTACTAAGTTATATAAATTTCCCCCCAAAATTTTAGAAATGTGACTGATGACTTAAGATCCTGAAGCACAATGCATAATGTGTACAAATGGAAAAAGAAAGGTCAACAGCAGTGTGTTATAACACTCCACCTCTGCTCAGAAGTCTGTATCTCTGAATTCTGAACATCTGATACATCCTACTACAGACACAGATAAAAACACCATAAACTAATCTAAGAGGGTGAATTAAGAAGTGAAGAAGTGAACAAAACCCTGTGTAGCATAAATACAGAAAGGAGAGGATGAGAAAGGTAGAACTGGTAAAAAACTGGCAGTAAAAAAAAATCTGTAAATCTGACTTCAATAATACAAGAGACTTTAGAAAAATTCTGAAAGGATAGGATATTTAAGAAAATGGGGGTAAATCAAAAACTAGACCGAATGGAACAAAGGTTATCTCATGTAGATCATGTAAAAGTAATCTGTGGTTTTCTATGACAGGCAATTTTTAGATTGAAAAGCAGTGGCTGATTTTATCTATTGTTGTATAGGAAATTGCTAGTCATTCATGAGTAGATGAGAAAAGGAACTACATGCTGCATAAAGACAGGAAAATAGTAATATGAGATACTGAGAAGGGAAGAATAAAACCATCTGGGAATTAACAATCACAGAATCAAAGCATTCCTTAATTCATTAAGACCATGAAACAAAACCTGTAGATATGTTTATGAATTCATCTCCCTGTACAATTAGGTGCCATCAATACAGAGCAGAATCAAGATATCAAAAGAAAGAACTAGATGATGGCAGTGTAATAGAGAAAGAACGGAGTCTGGCATCGGAAAATACAAGGTCAGGTACTTGACAGGAAATAACAAGAATTTCAGCTCAAGTCAGAAGCTTATTAGATAGACACCACTGAAGTGTACTAGTCAGTCATAGGATGACATAAAATTACCTACAAGCATGAACAGCTGTGAACAAGCAAGTAGATGCTTAAAATTTATCACATTCAATTGCTGTCTCAACATGAAGAATTACAAATCCATGCCCCAGCCCCAAAGATATGGATATAAACAATTTACTGTAGGCCAGCCCGAGTGGATAGCATCTCATCCACAACCCTCAATCATTTGGACAGACAAGAAAGAAAAAGAAAGCAGAAAATAAATCGTGATTTTGTTCAGTCTGGATAAAGAGACTTATAGAAAGGTAAAAAAGTTCCTTTTTCAAGGGTCATTTTTACATTTTTCATTACACATTCACAAGGAAGAATAAAGTAGTGCCTGCTTGTTCTCAGATGAAGAATAAGAGTTCTATTGAAGTAACGACACACTATAAAGCAATAAAATATACTGATGAAGCCAAGCCTCATCTTATAAAACAGATAAACCAAATTTTAAAAAATGAACCTTTTAATGAAAACCAACAGCTTACACCTAATGTTTTTTTTAAGTTTGCAAGTGCATTACAATTGAGGGCCATTTAGGAACATTTGCACAGTCAACCCTAGGAATTTCTATTTTATTTAGATTGCTAATACTATCGTATTTATGTGAATATAGTGTAAGTAAAGCTATTAAAGCTGCCTATGTGAAAAAAAGGAAAACACAGGTAATGCACAAGGATACTCCCTTTAAAATTACTCCTGAAGTAGAATATTGCAAAATTATGATTAGATCTTTGAAGAAGAAATAGAAAAATAAGAAAGGAAAAATATCTTTATTACACTCCCTCATCTGTCATTAGAGCTGAAATGCTGTATTAAAATAACATTGCAAAAGAATCATCATAAATACCACATTTTAAAACTTGGTTTTAAAGAATTAATAAGGCCTTTGAGGTATAATTTAATTTTCAATTTACTTGCAAAATAAATCTTGCAGTCCAATAACTCTTTTCTCAACAAGAAACATTCATTTGAAAAAAATTTGCCATCATGGTTATGACACCAGCCAGCTTTGTTAGCTTAATTATCACACTTCTTATCATTATGTTAATTTGTTAGTAGAATGAAAAAATTGTATGAGGTATCTGCTGTTGTGTTTATTCAAACTATAAATAAAAGGATCTTTTTGGGCTGAAGACGGTATCTTAATCTCTTGGCAAACACTTAAATCTCAAAGATACAGTAGATAAAACAACTACGGGTTCTTTTTTTATCTGAAGAGTATGCATTGTTTGACAGAATTAATTCATTTTTTTTTCTTGGCCCTAGGTTCTCAAGTCTTTCTTCACCCTCTTCAGTGAAAGCAGTCTTTGCATTAAAAGGAAATCCCTTGCCGGACATTTCTATTTAGGACTGCCTTCTGCTATTTCTATACATAGCTGTAAAAATCAGCGTGAAGACAAAAAGTCTGTGCTGCACTGCATGTCTTTGCTTGTTGATCTGCTTAAAGAAATGTGATTCACCTTTAGAGAAGACAAATCGAACAATCTAATAGAGCATAGTGCCAAGAAAAACACTGCATTTCACTATTGTTTAATTAATTTACCTACAATTAAAATAAAGCTCATCTTGTCATTCCATAGAATGCTCCTGCTCTAATTACTTAAGTACAATCTATCCATTTTCTCTTCAAGACAGTGCCTAATTATAATATCAAACCATGTATTTCTTGCTGTTAGATCAATAACTCAAACCTATGGTGGGGGCAGGTGGAGTGGTGAGGGAAGCAGCTGTTTTGAGGCAGTTGACAGAACACGGCACTATCAGAGACATATGTAGAGGAGGTCGTGGCTGTTTTTCTGCTTTTTTGACATAAACTACTGTTTTCACTTGGTTCAATGGTGTCACATAAAATAGTTAAAACTGCTACCAGTGAGAGAAAAAGAGGTATTAAAATGAAGCTTTCTGTTACTTGGAAATGCGTCCCTTCTTACAGATGTGAGCTCAACACAGCAGCTGTGAATGATGCACCTAAAGAAATCCCAGAAAATGTTTGTGCAGGATGTTTTGCATTTGTATTTTTACTGTGAAAGCATACCAGAATTAACTTCGGAACTTACTCTGAAGAGTAACAATAGATATTTTCCTGATAGTCCTTAGGCAGGTTCTGCATTGACACCTGCAATTAAATTGCTATGTCCTGTGTTAAATTCACAAATGTAATTACACATAAACATCAATAGCAAAACCACATTAAAACTGATCATGAAATAAATGTCAAAGAGAGCTCTGCAATGTGAGGCACATTTAAAAACGCACATATATGTTAAGAATTTCATTAAAAGAAATTTTAAAATCATGATTATAAAAAAAACAAAAAACTCCACCAAGTATATAGATTCTTTACATTTAGATTTGTGAGTACAGTTACAAGTGCTATCTTGCCACCCTAAAAAATTCATTGATATTATGTATAAAATCATTATGAAGTTTAACTCCTGACAATAAAATGATGAAAAGCTTTTTCTTAGTGGTTTGCCATTTCTGTGGTTTTCGTTTCCCAGATTTTGAATTACCTGACAATAAAATCAATGTTACCTGAAGTTTCCCAACAATACAACCAATTCTCAAATCAAAACCAAAAAATAGCTAAGATACACAATCATTGTGAGATTCAAAACAAGAGAAAAATCAGACAATATATTCTTGTTTTACAGGTGCTGATGCCACCTAGGTTCCTGCTGAAATCTTTCCTTAGACAAGGACTGGGAGCCCAGAGTGGGACTCAGACTTAAAATCCTTTAGAGTTACATGCAGATTTTTCATGCCTTCACTGAGATAATTCATTAAGTGGTTTTATTCACTTCCACAATTAGAAAGATAATTCTTTTAAAAATCATGGGAAAGCCTTCATTTTGTGCAACTTGGATGCTGGAGTTACACAGGAGGTGTACAGTATCAAAAGGCAGCATAAAAACTATACAAGGTAGCAACACTGTACATGCGGTGTTGACATGCACAAACAACCTTTGTGAATAAACCCATTTGCTAATACACATAAGATGATGTCTTACAGACAGACCATCAGCAGTACACAGTTTTAGTGATTATCAGGCTCTTCTGGTTTTTTATGAGTTTTGCTTCAAATACTCAAATATATGCACAACGTCCAAGCTAGAAGGCTTCATCTACTTATATCTGCATGAAAACTGCACATTTCTCACTAATGGTAGAAATGGTAATGAGCAGAGTAGCCAAGACCTATCTTGGCAGCCAAATCTTATGTGAGAAATAGACATAATTCTAATTCTCAGAGAACTTCCCAAGGAAAAAAAATGAGGTCACAGTAAAACGAAACAATCGAGCATCTGAATGTCTGATGCCTGCAAAAGGGAATTGAGGTCGTCCGAAAACTAAGAGTGTCCCTGGTTCCACAAACCTTTGTTTTGTTACTGATCATGTAACACTATTTCATACTACAGCAAACTTCACCATAGTAAAAAATCCTAAAATGGATTCAACTTTAAAACAACCAATGCAACAAAAAAATACATATTTCCTGCATAAAAATGCAAATATTTCTCAGTAAATGAATGAATTTTCAAGTTCTTGAAAAATCTGGGCCAGACATCATTCTTCAATTTTAATTTTCTTTGAAAACATAGTAGACTAAGACACAGGCAAAAGCTACACAAGTACAAAAGTGGAAAGGGGAAATTCAAATTTTAACTGGTCATCAGTGGCAAATTTGTGACTAAGAAATGATTTGGCTTAGAGGACAAGATGGTCCAGCTTCAGAAGGGATGAAACAGTCTAGGAACAAGCTTGCCAGACACATGACTCCTGCTTGTCTTGTAGCAACCCTGGAATACCAGCAAGGTGTCTGGGTCCACATTCAGGCAGCAGAACAGGGAGAAGGTGTGGACTCAAGGGTGGGCTGAGGTGCACCTTGCAGGGCTGGTGCTGGGGCAAGTGCACAGAACACATCTGCTCAGGAGGCATCTCTGCAAACTTGTTTTAGAACCACCTATTCCGTTCACTGTGCTGTTCATTAATTATATTTATAAATATATATATATTTAAGTGCAAACATATGTTTTAATTGCCTTGAGGGATACGATAAAAATTTCCCAACAGTAATTTAAGAAGAAGACTACTTACTATTTTACAAAATGTTTTATTTTCTTCTAAGTCAAGCAGTTAGGCTTTGAAAATAAAATTTCTGTTTAGTCTGAAGGAATAACATAATTCTTCTTTCATAAAAATTCCATATTCTAATACAGACAATATTGAGCAGGCTGGATTTCTTCTCTCAGTGATGCTAGATTAATTGCTGGAAAAATGACAATGAATTTTTTATTAGAAGTTGAAGTGGGTCAAGATACTATCTGTCAAATATTTTTAGGCAGATATTAAAAGATACTGTAAAATAGAGCACTATTTACACTCCAATGAAGGTAACATTCTCCGTGGTTACCACCCACTGCTATTTACCATCTATTTACCTGGTTATGTTTTACGAAAAATTACAATTTAAGAAACATCTAACATTTTACAATGTTCTGGTACGAAAAAATATTTTGAATGAAACAATACCTGATTTTCTGACTGAAATTGTCCATTACTGCAAATGTGGTTCTAACACGTTTTTAGCAATGGGGTCCCAAAGTCAGAGGAACACTGTGTTCATCACCACATTCTCCCACACATAGCTCTTTACTGGCAAGTGGCAGGATAGGAAGGATGACAGAAATATTTAAAAATTGTCATAAGTATGGGTGTTCCAGGTTTAAGATTAGGTTTGTTACATTTATCCATTGTGAATTACTGAGAAAAGAACATACATCCAGTCTGGGATGTTGTTTTCCAAATGTACTTCTACATTAATTAAAGACATAAAAATAATATAAATAATTAAATACCTATGGAATCAGTAAATGACAACACATGAACAAGAAGTCAGGTGTGAAAGATAAATCCCTCATTAAAAAAAAAAAATATCGAGAAGGGATTAAATCATTCAATAAGATATAGATACATATATCTATAAAGGCTAACACGTAAATATGAACATCATATTCATATCACTAGTAGATTTTTAATAATATCTTTGAATCTTAATATTCAAGTATGCACAACCACGCACTGAAACTTGACATAATTTGATTCTACTCAACATACATCTTCAACACCTGCGGCATTATCTTAGAAACACTTCCACTGAGATATTAGAAAAATATATTAGAAACATCAAAACAGAGACTACGCTCTTCGGTACCTCCATCACACATACTCACTTTACTAGAGGTGAGAGTTAGATCAGAGAATTCTCTGTTAGAATTTCTCAGTCTGTCCTTATGTAGAATATCCACAGAGAATATATTACCGCCCTTCCCAAGAAGCAAAATATTATCAAATTTCACTGCAGAGGTAGAAGAAGAGACATATTTGCCATGGTATATTCACCATCTCCACCCACCCTCCCACCCTGCTCCAACATGACATAAGATGTTGAAATAAAGCTGGTTTTCTACCACAGTTTCCTAAGTATAACAGAGATAAAGTTCAGCATAACTGTGAATCAATCACTCATCCATCACTCTAAATTTGGGGCAGTCTGACTGGATATCTACCACTTCTGGGCTACAAAGAGCAAACCAGCAAAGAGATGCAGACAATTTGCAAAGGGTTCAAAAATAACAACACTTCATTGCAGAGAGCATAGAAATGTGAACATGGGTACTTGCACATCAATCTTTCTTTTCCCCAGTCTCTACAGCTTAAATTCTTTATTTTCCTGTCGACCAAGAATGAATCAGAATACAGTAAAGCACAGCTATACAGCATAAGTATGATCTATGAGATAATGATTGTTCACAAAAGCCAAAGCAAGCTGACTGCAGATGGGGGTTTTTGGAAGCCCTTGGGAAAGAAAGAGGAAAAAAAAAGAAAGAAGTCATCATGCCCCAAAGCACATTAACAATATACAAGGAGTAGTTGCTAAAAGGTGATGTTGCATAAAAGAAACTTACACATTTCCTATCAAACCTGAAAGGATTCTTCAGAAGAATGCTATAGCTACCTTTCACCTGTCACCTGTGTCTAGGATATCTGAGAGTTTTATATTTATTTGTTGTTATATGCACTGCAAATTTTACCAAGATATAAAAGAACATTGATAGTCTCTGACAGGAACAGTGGGTCTATCAAAACCAAACAAATGTTTGGTAGCTGATTGATCACTGAATTCCTTCTGTATTTTATTTTACTGGAGTCGGAATAACATTTTTCCAGAACTGTGCCTTCAGAAAAAAACCCTGTCATAGTCCTCTCTTGTGCCAGACTAAGCACTCTTAGCTAGATCTTCCAAAAATACATTAGGAAATGAGATTATAAAATATCATGGTTCTGTTTCTCCTGTTTTGCAGGGAAAGAAGCATATTCAGTGACATGCATATATGTTTACAAATATGTCTTACGTAAGATAAAATATGTTAGCAGTAAAATTACTTAGCATTTGCAAAGAAGTTCAATGGTAAACCCTCCTTTCTCCAAGAGGCTGGTTTATTCTCAGTCTTAATTACTGGAGTACATGTCTACTCTGTGGAAAAGTAGTCTCTGAGACAGACTTTGCTTGAGGACAGAAATGTAATCTCTGAAGGGTATGGTGCAGCTCCACAGCACGCTAACATGGTGCAACTGAAAAACAGCCCTAAAAATTCCACACTCAAGCTGATAAAACTTAGAGTTTACTGCAACGTACTTTATCAATTGGAGGGCAGAGCTCAGCAACCTCCACTGTGCTCCACTGCATCCAGATAGTCCTGAAAGAATTTAGTTTTAAGGGCTATTTCACCCTTGAAAATTAAAATCAATCATCATGATAGTTTTTTTTTTAAAAAGTTACCATTGGCTCAGAAAAACAGCAGTAGTTTTTCGCTACAGGCATAGAAATTCCCTGACCACAGGAACTAGCTAAAATTCTAAATGTCTTTTTCTTTCCATATTTATTTTTTGTCAAGTGAGACAAATGACTGATTCTTGTTTGTTATACAGTTGTGTATCTAAGTCCTCCAAACAAGGCATAATGAAAGGACTGGTACTTAGAAAGGAAATAAAGAGACCAGTTATATTCTAACTATGCAGCATATCACTGTTGAATGAATATTCAGCTCATTCTTTCTAAAGCTTTTATTCAATATTTATTTAGGCAAAGCTCCCATAGATTTCCCTAGGAGCTTCAGTTATAAAGAATAAGGACAATGAGACACTGTGCTATTTCTAATTNAGTACTAAAGATTGCTTTTTCTTCTAAAAAAAGAAGGGTAAGTAAATCTCACCAAGATTACAATACTATTGTAAACTAAACTGCTGCATAGCACATAGGCATCCTGCCATTGACTGGAAATTACAGTGAGAGCCAGAGTTTGCTGGCTTGAAGCATAAAAAGGCTTCGTATTCTGAATAACAGTCTATGGTCATCACTAGATTCTGGATGGCAAAAAGGCTTTAAAATAACCATGAAAGTACCAGGATACTTTTATTTGTTTTATTATTGATTCATGGAAAGAAATGCTGTAGGGTTCTGGTAATTTTTTCATAATAGAGTCTCTCACTCTATGCCTTCTTTAGAAGAAAAAAAAAAAAATTACAGGTTTTTACAAGACTGGGGTTAAAATGGAGCTTTAATCATGGTTTATCAAAGGGGTGGAAAGATCAGACTGTCTCAGGTGGATAGAACAGTCAGTTTCATCTTATTTAATTTAATGAGATTTCACTTTACCAGAACATTGCAGATGGTCAAAATATCTCTTTATTTCACACTTTCAGGAGTGAAAGAGATTCTCAATGGTAGGACATTTCCAGCTCCTCACTTAGTCCCTATATTTTTTCTAGGACTAGCAATAGCAGCAGGCTTAACTCCTGGGAAATCAAGAAGAACCTGTGTTACCAAACACAGAAAAGGGAGACTCAGGGAGTCCTAACAACACATAGGAATGAGTCACAGGTATAGCTGGTGATTACAGTATAAGATAGTCAACACAGCTCGGTATACTTTTTCCTAACACGTATTTGCAGTAGGATATTTTGATGGAACTGGAACCCATCTCATTTAGTGCAGATGTCTACAAAGTGCACACATGACCTAGTTACTCAGACTCAGTCATAATCAGTAGCGAGGCAAAGGGCACTTCTATGCTGCAAATCACCTCTGCATGTGATTTCTTCCTCCCGTCTTTGCCATGACTCCTTCATATAAGATATACCTTTTTCTTTCATATGTCTAAAAAGGGACTCAGATGCAAATACCCAAGTTTCAGATTTTTAATTTCAGACAGGTAAATCCCAATTTTCCTGTCTCCCCAGAAGGCAGAAGTTAGTCATGTATCTCAAAAATAAGTCATATTTGCTAATAAATGAAAGAGTGAGAATCTCCCTTCTTCCACTCCTTATATAATTTTATCTCTAATTCCAAGTATCTTTCAGCTTCAAATTAGTATTTTATTATTAACAGTCTGTAGCAGTAAACATGATCTGACCTCTACCATAATTAGTAATCCTGAAGAAAAAAAAATTTTTCCCTCAAAACTTTCAGATAATTACAGAATATCCATGCTGAGCACATCCAGTCTCATATAACTGTGGATACCGCAGAATGCTGCAGGTGAATTAAACTAGTGTTTCAGACTCCCTGCATGCAACTCAGTTTGTCTAGAGCATCACTTTTATAGTCCTGTTCCCCTCTAAAGGTTTCTTGCTGTCTTGTTCAGAACCTCTGCTCCAGGCCTTCTTTAATAACAACATATTCTGTTTTCTCTCCTGGTGAGGTTTTTTTAGGTTATACGGCATCTGAGTAACAATATTTTTTGTACCCTGTTTAACCACATATTTTATGAGACTTTTGCTCTCTAGAACTTTCTTTAAAGGTATTCTTTCACAATAACTCTGAAAAGGTGAAGCCAATACAGATGGGAATTTCTCGTATCAAATTTTAAACATAATCAGGAAAATAACATTCATAAAATCTTATTTTTACAAACTACTAAGGTTTTGAAAAACACTTCCTACTAAGACTTAGAAGTGGACAGGGAAACATCTGAAAAAGAGCAAGATCTTCTTCAGCTATTGGCTGACAAAAGAATGATAACCATATTTTTTTCTCTGCCCTCTGAGATGTAAAACCCTAAAGGCAGTTTTCTTCACTAGTTTATTAAGAGAGTACGATATTTTAAAAATAATTCTGTTGTTGCTAATTTTAATCTACTTAAAATGAAGTTTCTAGGATTTCAATCACTTTTCAAATGATTGCACTGAAAATGCTCATTAAATAGATTACAGACAGTTTGGTTTTTACCTACAATTCAATACATCCAGGTCCATACAATATTTTGGTCACTAAAAAGTAATGTATGAATTTGTAGTAAACTTAAAACTTTCTTCTGAAAAGCAAAATAATTGGACACCAACCCTCCACTACGTTTCACAGATTTAACTCAAGGCTACTGGCATAGACTTCAATTGAGATGACCTACAGAGTATTCTATATTCTAAAGAGTATAACATTAGCCTGCAATGGTATACTCGCACACACATAAAACACAAACACGTGACATATAAGAATGATAAAATACATAGATACAAAACATTACAGAGGTAAAATTTCAGTAAACCAGAGTTGGTTAAACCCTAGCACTAAAGCTGCATCATTTTTTTACAAACAAATAGAGCAAAACATTTTCACGTCGACAGCATGCAGTTTCTCCTACATGTTTTATGTTATCTCTCAAATTTAGAAAGATAGCTCTTGCTATAATGATATTTATCTAATACATACTAGTATACTGAGAAAGATATCTCTTCTATTTTTAATGTATAAGTCATACAAAGGCCCTGACTGCCAAAATTACAAGTTACAAAGAAATTTTATATTCAAGAACTACTAGATCAATATACCAGAACACTTAACAGTGCAAAATACTAGCAATTGTACAGAAACTTAGCATAATCAATGTTATCTCTATTGTTTTGGCTTTTCCATCTCTCTTCATGAAACAATTGGAAACTCAGAGGGAAAAGCAAATTTTAACTTTTCATTTCAGAAACATCTTAGAGATAATGTGTACTTCTGGAGTCAGTGACAGGCATAGACATGATTAATTTTAGTACTTATTATTTCTTTACCGTTTTTATAAAATTGCCTGGAGTGTTCTAGGGAGTAAAGCCCTTTGAATTAGTGATGGATCTCACAGCTCCTACCTCTGTTACCACCTTGTTAGTTCAGAGCAACTAACATTAAATATGAAAGTACTGAGAAGCAGTTCCAGCTTTCCCAGAAAAGAGAGTTCTAACCGTGTGTGATACAGCACACAAAACTCTCAGATCTACAAGCAGCACCAATGCATAGGTTTGTTTGGGTGGCAGAAAGAAAAGAAATATTTGAAAGATTTAATGCTTCTTGATTATTCAATTGTTCTTTGATTTGCTTGTTTGGAGTGTGGAGGTAGCAGGATTGAGAAGAGAAGGGGGGTGGGATATTTGGCCTTTTTTTTCTCAGCTAAACTTGTTAGAAGGTGAGACTGTTGAAGTTCTTTCAGAAGATGAATCAGTAGACAGGATACTGGCAAATATATCATATGAGATTGTGCTGGTTTCGGCTGGGGCAGAGTTAATTTCCTTCACAGTAGCTGGCTGGTATGAGTCTGTGAATCATTTGTGCTGAACACAGGGTTGATAATACAGAGATGTTTTTGTTATTACTGAGCTGGGCTTGCACAGAGCCAAAGCCTTTCCTGTTTTTTGCACTGCCATGATGGCACAGAAGTTGTGGGTGCAAGGGAGGTTGAACGGAGATATAAGGTGACCAGGACAGGTGACCCAAACTGACCAAAGTGATATTCCGGATCATACGACATCATGCTCACAATATAAAACTGAGGGAAAGTGGAGGAAGGGGGGACATTTGGAGTTATGGCTTTTGCCTTCCCAAGTCACTGTCATGTGTGATGGAGGTGGAGATGGCTGAACAGCCCCCTGCTGTCCTGGAGATGGCTAAACACCTGCCTGCCCATGGCAAGTGGTGAATGCATGTCTTGTTTTACTTTGCTTGTGTATAGTAACCTTTGCTTTTTCTATGCACAAAATCACAGAATTCCAGAACATTCTGGGCTGGCAGAGGCCCACAAAGATCATCAAGTTCAACTCTTCTCAATCCACAAGTTTTCTATCTTTTTTTTTTACCCTTCTAATTCTCTCCCTGATCCTGCTGGTGGCGGAGTGAGTGGCTGTGTTAGGTTTGGTTGTTGGCTGGGGTTAAACCACGACGGTCTTATAAATTTATGACAAGATTTTTTGTGGATTTTTTCCTAATGCAACAGAGAAATGTCCAGAAAGAATATTAAATTTGAGCTTTGTACCGCATATACAATGACAGAAGTATGTGTGATTTTGTGAGACGTTGGCAAATCGGCTTAGTCAAAAGTTGTCTTTCTTGTGGATGAACATAGATGTATGCTTACATCCTCTTATGTAAGAAAGAAAGACAGCAGAATGGCTGAACATTTATGAACACATGAAGAAGTTAGTCCTTCGTCTGAAAATTCTGGCATTTAACTTCAATACAGTATATCCTAACTATACAGCAAATGTTATTACTACCACTTATGACATAATTTACATATAACCTACTGCATTTTCTTCTTGTGGTTGATTCTATCATACTTTCAGAATGTCACTAGTCATCTCTCACTTTCCTTCAATCATGACTCCTCCAATCATGGCCAAGTTTGCTCCGTCTATCCTGCTGACTGGGCTCAGGGACAAATGCATTCATGGGAATTTTAAAGCCTAGACCAATGGGATACAAACTGTTGATTATATTCAGAGTAGTCAATCCAAGGCTTTTCTGCAAATTCTAAGCCTTTAAAGTCTGGAAAAAAAAAATTGACAGATTTTTTTGCTGGTATTAGTTTAGATTTGATGTCAATACAAGTTTTTGATGTTACTGTACAAACAACATGCCAAATATACTAGAGATGTCTGTAATGTTTTATTCATGTAAATAATTGCCCAGAGATGGCCTGATCTCTGATGAGGTCTCCATTGCTGTCTCATAGCAGAGATAGATAATAATAAACAGAAAATAAATATTAATGAGGCTAAAAGAAAATTAAGGAAGTGACTACTTTCTCCTCCCCTCCAGTTCATATCACCCACAAACTAACAGTGGAAGAATTACATTTTCATTTAAGCTGGTTTTGATAAACAGTACTTTAGCATATTTTTAATACTATTCCATAAAATTGTCAGTTAGTCTGCAGAATTGTTTGGTACCAATGATTAACACCAGAATGATATTAATTTCAAAATTAATATGCAATGTTTTCTTTGTAGTAAGTAATCCCTTCCGTGGGGATAATAGGTGTAGAATAACTTGCATCTGACAGTATAATCAAGGTATGTGTTCACTCAGTCCTCTATTTGAAAACTTCAGCTTCATTAACAGTCATTCTTTGTCAGCTTTAGAGAGGTTCTCTAATCTAGCATAAACAAGTAATTCTTGATATATAAAATAAAATCAACAACAATCATAGTAGTAGTAGTAGTAATAATAATAATAAACGTATGCATTTATAGAAATTGTGATAATTGTGAACATTATAATACATATATGAAAATCTGAATTCGTAAAAGCTTCTCTAAAACTGGGGAGTTTCAATACAGGGAAGCAGGCATACAGATACAAGAATTTGCATAGAAACACCTCTATTTCCATTCACTGTAAAAATTAATAATTTTTAGTGACTTGATGTGTATAGAGGGTTTAATTATGTTTTGTGCAACACTTCAGTTTTAGAGAGTTTTAAAAAAAATACTGCACCTATTGGAGTACCAATTTCTGGCAGGTTCTCAAGGGATGATTTAGTAACTCGCTGATTTATAGTAGAGACAGTTACCAATAAAATAAAAATGTCTCTTAGATCCAGTCGAAAAAACTTACAGCAGTACTTGCTTTAATCTTTCATTTAAAACTCACACTTGACCTTATACAATTACTTACTAAGGCTATGCACTTCAAACTTCTTTCAATTATGCTGGAAGTGCAATTCTTTGGGAGGAAGAAAGCATAGGAAAGCTCTAAGCAGCACTACTAGAGAAGTTTTACAATATTTGTGTTTTCAGCCCCAATTATTACTTCTCTTGGTTAGATGTGTCAGTTTAACTTTCAGGGGAAATAAACAAACCACAAAATAGACCCTAGAAATAAAATTCCATCTTTTACATCATGGGGTCTGTTAGCTTCAGACAACCTAAGAATTTTAAAAAATTTACTCAAAAGAGGAATATTGTGATTTCTTTAAGACAGAACTATTTTGAACACATAAATTTTTGATCCAAGAAATTCTCTTTGTACAACTGACTTAGTAATATTAGCAATGACACTTCAAGACGGAGTTTAAAGGTCTTTACTTTGGTCTTTTCTTATTGACAGCTGATCTTAAGCACAAAGCAAAACTTAGGTATTCAGGATCTATTACAAGAGAAAGAGACATAAATTAAAACACGAAAAACTGATTAATATAGAGGAAAAATTAACCCTTCCTATTCTCTTTGATAATTGGCACCTTACTGGAATATCTAGCCATGAAAATTCATGCAAGAAAACTGAACTCTACCTGGTTTTGTAAACGTGTTTAAATACATTAATGCCAATACTAGAAGCACCTACTGAAAAGGATTTGAGTTCCTGGTTAACATCACAAGAAGAAAGGAGTAAAGTAAGTTCAAGTAGGTAAATAATGGTTCTGCATAGAGCTACCAAAATCAGCATGGATCTACCAAAATCAGTAATTATGAAAAACCTTTTCTCCTGAGATAATTTTAGGAATTGTAACATACTAACAAC
Source organism: Dasyornis broadbenti (assembly GCA_013397935.1). NCBI lineage: Eukaryota > Metazoa > Chordata > Aves > Passeriformes > Dasyornithidae > Dasyornis > Dasyornis broadbenti. The sequence continues at coordinate 1,337,664 of VZRN01003159.1, read as the reverse complement.
ATTCACACCATAATACTTCAGATGTAAACTGTCACTTCTAAAACAAACTAACTCTCCTAAAGAAATTTTCACTTCAACAACAATATATAAAGGTTGTTGGGGGTTTTTTTCCAGATCAGATATTGGAAATTAACAATATGCATTAGGCTGGCCAAGTTCTCTTTGTAGGTTATTGTTCATTGCTTAATTTAAATAATTTAATTTATTCTTCCCACAATAAGTTTCCTTGCCTGTAGCATGGGCAGAGTTCTTGTATTTCCAATTCAGATGAGTGTTTTGACATAGGCGTTAGGACTAATTCCTAAATAAGAATACTATAAATTTATAAATAGTAGCACATATGTGAAAAAAATCTGTTCATTCAATTCAGCCAGTTGACACAGTAATGGATGTTGCCCTGTTTTTGAGATGTATCTGAGAAAGCCAGTAGGAAATGTATTTCATACTTGATTTGTTTTATCCTTCAAAATCCTGTATTGGAAAGAAGCTTGAGCCTCTTCCTCAAATGTTGCTTCCTAAATTGTAAGAGTGACCTCTAGTGCTTTACTGGTTTGCTGTGTGATGCAAGTCTTTTTTGCAATGGTTTTAATATGCCTCCCTGTAAGCAACTGATTTAGTTCTGTGCATAGTGCCAAATGCTATTAACGTGCAATTCAATTATCATGGTCTTGTGAAAATGGATGTATTCATAAACTGTACAATGCAGAATGATGAAGAGAATTAAAGCTGTGACTGGATTGCAGCAGGGTGTTTAACAAGAGGAACTTAGTATTCATGTTTAGGGCTACACTATGCACTTGAGTATCAAATGAGATATCATTACTGAATGACAGCACAAGATCATTTTGGTGCTGCAGTGTGAATGTCTGGCTCATGGGAGCATGTTTGGTTTACAAACCATCCATATGTAAAACCCTAGGCTATAGATCTATTGAGCACTTCAAACTTCTCTGCCATTTCTCAAATGTTCCCACGGAGCTGTCACCTGCCACTGGGCTGTAAGGTTATTCCTGAACATTCCTCCTCACTTTGGCATACACTTTTTTTCCCATGGAAGCATAACTCCTGCCCTTCCCATTCCTGTGATGCACAACCAGCGCCTTAACAGGAAGGGGAGAAAATATGTTCAGTTCAGGTTGTGAACATCTGGCATTAAGGCTACTACCACAGAACACAAAATGAAATCCTTCAGCTTGTTGAAGCTGAATCAAATCGAACAAGAATAACTCAGTTCTATTAATGAATTATAAAAGCTCTGGAAATTAGTTTCTTAATAAGTTTTTTATTTTTTAATTTAAAGATAATTAACCTAATTCAACACCAAGTGCAGAGATTTTCAGATATATATATAGATATGGATATAGATTTATATGATTTGCCTCCTAGAGAGCAGATTGTCTTTAAAACTGTAACCACGGTCTTTATTTTGTGATACCACCCTACTGGCTAACTCATTTAAAAAAAAAAAAACTTTCTGCTGGAACAGTTAGCATTCTCTTCAGTAGTCATGAATGCACAATACTCCCGAAGCAATCAATGCAGAGAACCTAAAGTCTTGCTATCCACATTTTTCCTTGTTACATTTCCACTGCTTTTGAACTGCACTGTGATTGCCATTAAAGTTGAGTGCCAGCTTAATCCAGGAGATGCAAATACTAGCTTTCAAAATTTTCAATTGCTAAGACCCACTACACAATAGAAACACTGCACAATAGAAATCTGCCAGTAATTTCCATGTAAGACACTATTCCCTGGAAAATGCTGCATTTAAAAAGAGAAAATAAAAATGAAAATACGGCTGAACATGCATCCCTTAGTAAAATGCTGCTTTCAGATACTCTTATACTGTAGGCTTTGTACACAGCATTCTGTATATAGACTCATGACAAAAATCTACAGAAGGATTTTAGAACATTTTCAGACTAGCACCTTGCTCGCATGATTTCAAAACACAAATGTTTGTCTCAAATATTATATTTATTCTAAACACAAATAAAATAGCCCAGAAGTTTTCAACAGACTCTGGATTGAGTTTTAAATCATATGCAATACTTACATTTATTCTCTGCCACTGCCATGTGCCGGTTATGAACAGACAGGAGAAACAGCAGCTTCAAGAAGATTTCAGTGACAGAATCCATGTTCACATTCATTGAGGCACCCAAAAGGAACAGAGTATTCGAAAACAGCTGCTCTGCACTTCAGTTCTGCTCCTGCCTCTTCCCACTGCCTCTCTCTGCCTCTTCTCGCAGTGCTTCCCAGGGGCCAGACACCTCAGCTAAATGCGCTCCGCATCTGCCGGCACACGCACGCACACCTCCGGATCTGCTTCTCCGTCTCGCAGCAGCACTCCCTGAAGAGCAGGAGCGAGACTCTGCCCCTCGCTGTCACGGCAGCAGCGGGAGCCGCGCTGCCAGGCTCCGCACCCCGCTCCCGCGGGCAGCCCGGCGCGGCGGCGCTGGACACCCCTGGCGGCGGCAGGTGGGAATCGTGGGATGGATGGAGCGGCCCCGCCGGGCGCGCACAATGGGCGGCGCGACCGGCACGGCAAGGCGGGAGAGAGGGAGGGAGAGAGGGAGCGCCGCGGGCAGCGGAGGGTCGGGGCCGCGCTCAGCGCTGACCGCCTTTCCTTCCTTCCTTGGGGCGCTGTGGGAAGCTGTGCGTGCTACCCAGCCTTTCTCAGAGCAGCAATTTTTGTTCCTTTTTTTCAATTCTTTCAATTTTTTCTTTTTTTTTTTTTTAAACATTTTAGCTGCTAAAGCGTTGTAAGTTCTGCTCTCTTAAAGGAAAGCGTTTTGGCTCTAGTGGAGAACCTAAGCCTGCGAGTAAAATGATCAGCCTGCCTTTACTTGATAAGTGAGCACAGGACTGAATGATTGATTGCCCCTCAGAAAAAGGCACCACCACTGTCCTTGGACGGCTTTACAGCTATTAATACTGGCATTAAAGCATTATATTCTCAACTCCTAAGAGTAAACACCGATAACATAAATGTATGATTGCACCTGGCTTTGCCAAAATGCTTTAGCCCCCAAATACCCACATAAAGCATTTTGCTTTCTATATTTTTATAAAGGGGAAACTGTCTTTAAACTGTGCTATTGTTTGTACTTGGGAAATAGCTTCTTTTGGGAAAGAGTTTCAGAGGAATTTTAAATCATTATATTTAAACAATGTCTGAAAAGTGTGTGGTTTTGTTTTGGGGGTTTGTTTGTTTGGAGGATTTTTTAAAAAAAAAAAAAAAAAAAAGGCTGAATTCCTCTGTATGCTAACCATAGAAACATTATTTCTCAAGTATGAGAAATCTAACTGCCTATTAGCAAACTCATGACATTAGTGAAGGTAAAGGCTGCGTTAAGGACTACGTCAATGGCCCCATCAGTGCTGCTTCTGTAGTGCTCACACTGTATGAAAAGTCTTTTTATTTTGACAGAAATTACTATGACAATACACAACAAAATAACGTGCCTTATGACTGTAAAGGTGTATAAAAAGCAGACTTAGCATTTGTAAATTCAGCCCAGTGGTCCAAACTTTGTCTTCCTACTTCATGTGAACTGTCTAGCACGTCCTGTATACCAATGGGATTTTCCATCTAAAATGATACTGTTGTCTGTGGGTTAGACACCAGATAGCATGTTGCTGAGTGTCTCTCTTGCATGTTGCAGAGACTATAGTAAATTGCCATGCAGGACTGTTTGGTGTCAAGAACAACTGTGGGATGGAGATGAAATGTGAATTAATCTCCCAAAGCTTCTGAACTTTAGTTGCTTATTTAAATCAACTTCCTCAGCCCTTGAAGGATGCTTTTGTATATCTACAGAAGAGTAAAATGTGTTTTGATTTCATGCTACCTAAGCCAGACTATGTTAGGTGTTATAAAAATGTATTTCAGCTCAGCAAAACAACTAAAAATGAAAAATTTGAAAGGCAGTTAATACAGGTTTTTGTTACAGTCTTTTAAAAGTAGCAGATCAGCATGATTAAGAAGAAGAGGCCTATTTCTAAATTGCTTTATTGGGTAGAAAGTTTCAGGTGAAGTTAATAATCTATTGTGCAACTGGTCCTCTGCTTCTCCATGTCAATTTTTATTTGAATGAAAATGCATGGAGAAACATGTATTAAAGATTATGTGAATCATAACCTGCCTTCCAGCTCTCCTAAATCATCCTTTAAATTCTAAATTCTGTTTCCAGAGTTAGTACAACTATGGAGTCACTTGTCCAGAAGCTGGATTTCTTTGCTATATAGTTCCTTGAATTAATATTGACCTTCTAACTAAATTAATATGAGCATAAAAATGTTCCATGTGCTGCATCTCATCTCTAAAGAATATCCCATGAGATGGTCCTTGACTCTGCAGCAAGACAAAATTTCATGCTTAAAAATAGGACAAATATCACATAAAATCTTGGCAAGGACTTTCAATGTAATAATGTTCTTTAGGATTAGCTCTAAGATCCCCAGGGCTTTGAATTAGGAAGAATTATCATTCTGGTAATGTAATGCAAATTCAGTAAAAAGGCCAATGCCATTGTGAGTAAATATTTGTCTAATAAAATAGCTTACAGTCACCAAAAAGGAACATCTAACAGACAAAGGTCACAGGATTTTGCACTTTTTTTTTTTTGACTGAGTTGCATGCAAATGCACGCATGGATATAATGTGCTTTTATAATTATGGAAAAGCCAGCCTTAGGATAAAATCATATGCCAAAGTATGTACATATGTTTCTGTTTGGACGGACAGTATTATGGAAGCCGATACAGTATGTATCTGGAATATCAAGATAATCATCTATTTATCTAGGGATGAAGCTATGGCATCTAGAAAGTGCATAAAATAGCATAGCTTGACTCACCCAGAATTGCAACCTCTTCTTTGCTTCTGCATTATATCTCCCTCCTGCATCTGTGAAATATTTCTGCTCCCATAATCTTATCTCTGTATTCCCGCATCTCATTTGCCATTTCTCTTCCATTCAGTGTCCAGATTTTTCTCTAACTTCTGAGCTCTTCTTTGGGGAACACAGAATTCTTTCTGTTTCTTACAAGCCTTTTTTCCTATTGTAATTTTTTAATTTCCCCCACTCCTCCAGGGTTTTTTCTTCTTGTATCTTGTTTTTGAAATTTCCCCCAAAATTAAAAAAACCCCAAAACTTATTCATTTTATTTGTCTTTGAAATATAACATTATGACCACTTGATTTGACCTAGGATCTTCCCCAGTTGATCTTCATATATGTATTCTTTAGGAAGACTGCTTGTTCCCCAGAACAGCCATATCTTGTTACAGATTAATCCTTAAGGCTTAAACATATGCCAAATTTAGTTGTTCAAAATTTGAATTAGTTGATCTGGGTATTGCCAGCCTTCATTTATAAATGAAGTCCTTTTTCTTAGCAGACAAACTTTAATAAAAATTACTCCTCTTTAAAATTATTCTGACTGTGACTTTTTGTCTATAAAGAAGAAATGCTTTTAGATTCATACTCCTGGTAACTACTGTGATCTACGTATTAATTGTAAACCAATTTTAAAAGGATGGTTATAAGCGCTTTCTTGTGTTTCTGGTACAAAGTGAACTTTACAACAGGACAAATGTTCAGTGTATCATAGTTATTCACTACACATTATTTAATAATAACAAAATAATAATTTCCTTGCAAAGCGCAAAAATAGAAATACGAAAAGTCAACAGCATCCATACTGTCTGACTGAAAATATTTGTTTTATTCCTTCCCAATAAATTCTTTATTCAAAGACATCAACCAAATTAGAAATTAGCTATTCACATACTACCTTCTGCACATCACCTTTCACTAACTCAGCTTCATCAAGCCTTCATTTACTATCCAACCAGCACTGACACTTCAACATTATTTCAGGAGACTAGAAAGAAGGATAAAAATTTTAAACGTTTCTGTTTATCTTTTCCTGTTTAGTTTTCTTGGTCCCCTCATCTGCCTAATGGCCTTGGTTAACCCTCCTTCTAGTGCCACCTGCTGCAGTTGTGTTGGTATTGCAGGTTTCTCTTTACAGCATCTAGTCATATAACGCAGCTGGAGAATGTATCTTTTAAATGCAAACTGAACTCTTTCATGATCATGTAAAATCTGCTTCCCAATACTATTCCCAACCCTGCAGAAAAACACTGCTGCAATTGTCTGCAGAGACTGCAGAGAGCAGAAATGCTCAAAGACAAATATAAATCAAAAATAAATGAACAGAGCCACATAATGCCAGGTACACTAATAATGATATTTGTAATGTTTTAAGCCATTTTGAAAAAAATTAAAATTCATATCCACCTAGTACTGCTACACCTATTTCTTTAATCGTAGATCTCTATAATAGATATGCCGTAAAGTTAAAAATTATTTTCAGAAATAAGGATAGCATAACTACCAGTCTTAACAATGTTTTGGTTTTTTGGTTTTTGTTTTGATTGGTTATTTTTCAGTAGGGTCAGGATAGGAGAGTTTATGTTACTGCAAAGCTACAAATTTCTTTTCAGGCTGCATTTGTTAAAAGGGGAAGGGATGGAAGCCATCTGTGTATGGCTCATTTTACCACTTATTGCACCTACACATGACTTCATTAAGGATTTAAAACCTTCATTAAGGATTAAATTCTTCATTAAGGATTTTCTTTTTTTCTCAGGTGAGACACAGAACACAAACTAGAGCAGACATGGCTCCATGCACTTACAGAAGAATTCATGCCTTTAACACAGTTGTAAAGCCGGGTTTGAAGGTTGTAACAAGATGTGTGGCTGTACAAAGAGTTTATTTCCTCCTGCTGCCTGACCATTCAGTTTTTTCACCTGACAGGATGCTGTGAAAATCCTGGGGTCAACTTTTTTCAGGGTTCATGAAAATACATCGTCTTAGCCCATGTGAATCTTCACATCTCACAGTCAAGAGTTTTATTATTTCTAACGTAAACTCTCTGTGTATTGTGGCTCCCAACACAGGAAATAAATACAGGGCACTGGAAAATGTTTTGGTACATAGAATCATAGAATCTTTAAGGCTGGAAAAGACCTCTAAGATGATTGTGTCCAACCATTGCCTAAGCACAGACATTTATGCCATTAAATCATGTTTGTAAACACTACATCCACATGACCCCTGAACTCTTTCATGTATGGTCACTCCATTGTTGCCTTTTCAGCTGGTAAAAAATATGAGGCAGACACAGCAGTAAATGGGAAATGGTATTTTACCTCGGTTTTAATAGGATCCTAGATGCACAGCTCGTCACAGGGGGAGACACGGTGAAAAGCACCCTGGGCACCCCACTCCCCAAGCGCACCGAGCACAAGCACAAGTACCCCGAGTATACAATTTTTATGGACTTCACAAATGAGCATATCTATCTAAAATCCCCCAATAAGAAATTTAATAGATGAAGTATTTGTCCCACTACTCTAGTTACGCCCACCCACAGATGCAATTACAGTCCAGTTTACAAAATATGTTCCAGAAAGATAGACTTCATCCAAGGTTAGAGCCTGTAGTTCTGAGATAATGTAGAACTGCTGACGTTTTACTGCGTATGTTTCGTCTTCTCACTTTGTAGGACCCCCAAACTAAGCTAAATGTCAGACTACAAGAATTATAGATATGTGGGACTAGGGTACAAGGAATATGTGTACAAGGTGCAAAGAATGTATGTGAAGGGTACAAGGAAAGAGAAAGGGTTTAAGGGTATATAAAAAAAAAGGTTTTAAAAGGATAGAAAAGAAAAGACAAAACCCATCAGGCATCACCATCATTTCCCTGGGAAGCCTGTTCCAAAGCCTGACCACCCTTTCAGGCAAGAAATTTTTCTTAACATCCAATCTAAAGCCCCCTGACACAATTTGAGGCCGTTTCGTCTTGTCCTGTCTGTCGTTGCCTGGGAGAAGAGGCTGACCCCCACCTGGCTATGCCTTCTTTTCAGGCAGTTACAGAGCCTCCTTTTCTCCAGGCTAAACAACACCAGCTCCCTCAGCTAGGATTTGTGCTCTAGACACTTCACCATCTCCATTGCCCTTCTCTGGACACACTGCAGCATCTCAGTGTCTTGTAGAATCAAGGGGCCCAGAACTGGACACAGGATTGGAGGTGTGACCTCACAGTAAAGAGGCACAATCACTGCCCTGGCCCTGATGGTCACACTATTTCTGAGAGAGGCCAGGATGCCATTGGCATTCTTGACAACCTGAGCACAGCTGACTCATGGTCAGCACCCCCAGCCCTTTTCTGCTGGGCAGATTTTCAGCCTCTCTGCCCCAAGCCTGTAGCACTGCCTGGAGTTGGTGTGATCCAAATGCAGGATGCATCACTTCACTTTCTTGAACCTCATCTTGTTGTCCTTCATTCCATTGATCCAGTCTGTCCACATTGTCTGTAAGGCATTCCCACACTCCAGCAGATCAACACTCCTGCCCAACTTGGTATCATCTGTGAACTTACAAAGGATGCATTCATTTCCCCTGTAGAGATCATTGATAAAGACAATGATAAAGACAGAACTGTCTTCAAATATTTTTTTAAATATTAAATATTTCATAGTGATAGTAATAAGAATTATAAAAACAACAACAACAAAACAACACCAGTGTTTAGTAAGTATTTTTAACACGTCTCACGTGACATGGGTAATTTTTAAAAGAATACTATACAAACTAATTTATAGAAATAAATGTGTGAATAATAAAAGCAAGCAAGAAAACAGTACTGAAAGACTTGGTGCTAAGGTGCTTTGGTGATCTTGCTCCTAATCGGCCCATGTCTTGAAGGACAGAATATCTAAAGACATGGTGATTAGAAAGGCACAGTGAAGTCATAAAATGTAATATGGATTCATAGTACACAAAGCTCATAGTTCTCTTTGATATCTGATTCCTTCCTGAAGGAAGAATATAAATTCTTGACATTGGATGCATATGAATATGATGTTGTTATGATGTTTCTTTGATAATGTAAAGAAGATGGAGGATAGCAAAGCATATGTGCAATGAATCAGAGGGAAAGGCAGTAATGGAAGGAGGGAAAAGTATCATGTAAGGATAAGCTTTAGTTAATGTATTCATTTATTATGGAGCAAATGGAAGGAACAGGATTGTGGGGCTTATGATTTGGGAGACTTTTAGGAAAATACAGTCAGTGTAGGAAAGGTATCACACATAAGCATAGATGACCTTCCTAAAGAATAAAAGTTAGAAGATATGTAATAGTAAAATATGGAAGAATATGCATTATCTGAGGCTGGTGTTGATGACAGCAGCTGTAAGTTAATACTTCAGTTGGAAGCACGTGATCCTAGTTGAATCATCCAACTCTGAGCTGAATATAAGCTTAGGTTGAGCCATCAAAAAAAAAAAAAAAAAAAATCAATTGTAACCTGCACCAAGAAGGTATCAGAGCTGGGAATGGAGCAAGACCAAAAGGTCTGAGTAGAAATGAACAAGTATAGAGAGACTCGCTGTCCTGTACTGTTGTACTAGTGTTTAGAAACATGGATTTGAAAACCTTCAAGAGAGGTAAAGAGCCAAGAATCCAAGGTCTATGCCCTGGATGATGACACCAAACACCAGATGTTCTGCAAATCTCTTCAAATAAAGGAATAACTCTTGCTTCCTTTGCCAAAAGAGTTAAGGCAGTCTTGAAACTCTGGGCTGTGACTTCTACTTGATATAAGTTCCTTTAAAAGAAATAGGGTATTAAGATTATTTTCTTACTTTAGTGCTTTATGACGAGTAACTTACATCACTGCTCACTGTTTGGGTTGGTGCAATTCTCACTCACAACTATCATTCTCTGGGCATCAGTTAGGGAACTTAGTTGCCTGGCTGAATTCTGGAGATTTCAGGTACCTGAAAGTCAGGTGAAGCTGCCTGCTGTCAAATTGGTTGCCATCATCATGCCCAAGGATATGGCTACAAAGACAGATGCAAATAAGACTACAAAGCAGACAGCCTGGAGCTATCTTGTGTCTATCTACCCAATGTAAGAAAAATGAAGCTCAGGTCTGTATTACCCTTTTTAAGAAGATATTGCCTGCTTTTCTTTGAATATCAAGCCTAGATTTCATTGCCAAGAAAGCTGGAGCCATGAAACTATGTTTCCCTAAAGAGCCTGGGTTTATTTCTCTATGCAAATGACAAGTATCCTTGAAGTAGGAATATACTCTCCTTGAAGAAGGGATATTAGGAAAGTAAACGTAAGAAGTTGTTTGTGTAGCATTTTTTTAGACTGTGTGAAAAAAACCAGCGCTACAAGACTTTAGTTATATGTAATTATTTCATGTTCAAAATCTATCAATTCAGTGCAAAGCAGTCAAGTGTTCAGTTGTTATACAACAGAAGATGTAACTTATGCAAATCTTATTTCCACCATGTTAGGAGAAAAAGGCATGTAATATGTCTTCTCTGTCTTAATTTGTGTGAAATTGTTCATTTGACAACAGGATTAGGATACAAATCTGGTGCTTTGTTGAAGCAATGTGTAACAGAGAGATAATATGAAAGAAGAAAGGTAGTAAACTGGTTTCTGCAAGTTGAACTAGATCAAAACTCTGGGACTCAGCTCTTTCAAAAATGTGACTATCTCTGAATTCAATGGGCAGGTCTCACCTGCATTGTCAGCACTAAGAGTAAACTGCAAATAGCCAATGTTTCATTGATCTGAACTGCATTTTACAAACCAGGGTCAGACTCTACATACTGTAGGTCAACTGTTGTTGACATTGTTCAATGCATTGAAACATACACACAACTCTCTGAAGGGAAATTATTTAATTCCTTTCCCCCCCACCCCTGTTTCGGTTTTATTTTGCAGGCATCAGAAAAGGGAAAATCACTTTACTCTATATATACTGATTTCCTTTTCCTTTTTTATATGCCTATAGGGATTATATCCAGCCTGAATATTTTGCATATATATCTATGTGTATCTATAGTTTAGTAATATAAACATGACATGACACAATAAGCAGCTCTCAATATACCAGTGCCTAGCTGGTAATATGATCATGACCTCTTCAAGGTGTAAGATTGTTCTGGAGATGTGTTTCAGGTAGGTAGTCTTTCTTTATTTCATTGTGAAACATACACTGAGAGGGAGAGACATTTGGGATATGAGCAGTGACAGAAAGATTAGCAACCACATGAGTAGTTTTCCCCATTCATATCAGGGAACAATCAAGCTCTTGCAAAGGCAGTTTCATTCTGAATGTAAAATGAGCAATTGTCTTGTCTGATGCTCTTTTATATAAAACCAAAAAGAAAAAATTATTCTTGTGCTTTTTTTATTATTACAGACATGACTGGACAAATTTGCTCACTCATTTAGACTGCCTTTTTGCTGAATACTGCATTAAGAGCCCAGACCAGCTCTTGTCTGAGAATGAGAAATCCTTGGAAATTATGTTTTTTCTGAGTTTGATCTCTAGGGAAATCTCTTGAGATACTGCATCTCAAAGTTCTGGGATGACAAAAAAGATGCTAATGAATCAGAGGTGTCTAGCTTTTCCCAGATTTTACTCCATCCTTACTGCCAGCAAGACTTTTCACACAAGTTTAGAAGAAAAACAAACAAAAAAGTTAGTAACCAGTAGTTTTAATACACAGTGTCATGTAGTATTGCCCTGTTTGCTCTTGCGCTCAATACTTACCCTCTGCACACTCATCTTTCTCTTCCTTGTGAAGGCAGTACTTGTCTTTATATACAGATCACTCATGCCATAATGCCACAGCAGTTTGCTTAAAGGAACACTAACTTCTGAGTCCAGAGTGGTGTGTTTTGAAGCAAGAACTAATACTCAATCAGAAAGACAGCAGCAGAGCATCCACTAAAGCTTATACATTGCAAAGGGGAGGAGCATCTTGAAAGGAGTACTGCAGAGGCTAAGCATCTGTGTCTTTGCATCAGGAATTGAGATTCCCTTCAGATCCTCACACTTGATGCAATTACAGGGAAGCTTATGTTCTTTAGGCCTTCCATTCTGCCATTTATCCCTCCTGAAACAGTAGATAATGCCCTAGGTTTTCCACAAATCAAGGTTTAATATTGATCTTTCTCTGTGCTTTTCCCTTAGAAGGGAACGATTTGTCTGTAATATAACCTTGATTGAGCTTTGTGTGCCCCTGTTGATATCAGCAATACTGCTAGTGCAGTTAAAAACTAAACAGAGTTAGGAAACACACAGATTTTATGGCCATGTAGAAGAAAGTGAGCAAATAACAGACAGACTGACAAGCATAAACATTAATTATGTCATGCTGGAGAGAAATGTAAGGGAATCCTATAATCAGCCAAAACAATCAGGTACAGTTTTGTTCCTGTTTATCATAATCACAAAAGTACACATTGGAGAAGACTGGACATATGTTTCTGAGATTAAAAAAGCAAGAAATATAGAAAAAGAAGTGAACAATTTTAGGCTTATTCCTATTTACTCCTAACTTCACATCACTAGAGGCTCTACAGAATATGTCTGTTGCTGTCTTTGGCAGAAACTCTCCAACTGTAATGAAAATTAACAGAAAGAAGTTCTATACTCTCTTTAACCCCCAATCCTGTTTTGTTATATACAGGAAAAGCACCACAGTGAAAATCATCTATACTGCTGATATGAACTTTCTTTACTTCAAAATTTCTTTCCTTTCTTCTGAAGCCTCTTTAAAAACTTTAAATGCACAGACAGTGTGATACAAGTCACTATATGTTGAATATCTGACAGACAGATTACAAAAGGATAGTGCTTTTTACTTTTATAAAGTCCTTGGTAAAAAACTCTCAATGTTGTATACTGACAAATCTGCTTATTCATTTGTATGTTGTACATGATCAGACATTAATCTCATATATGTCATGTTCAATATGTTTTATAGTTGCTCTCTTCTTTTGCTGTTTCATGCTTTAATAACAGGGAAGAAACAAATTAAGTATTCAACTGGCTTAGCTGTCTTTTAGAATACATCTTCATCATGCACACTCTGAATGCAAATGATAATAAGCTTTTTATTTCTTACATAACCTACATGGGAAACAGGGATAGTTAAAACTCGGGACTTGATATTGAGACAGTGTAATGCGCTTTAACTGATTTATAACTTTATCTGAATAACACTTACTCTGTATTTAATGTGTACATAGAAAAGAGCTAGTTGATAACAAATGACACTTTTATATGAATCTGGTTTCAAAATTTCCAGTGAGGTGATATTTCAAGGATATATTCATTTTTACCTCACATAATTTATGTGCCAGAACTGTAGACTATTTGCAAACAACAAAAACAATACAAAATTGTGTCTCTAATATCTGTTCACAGGACTGTATTTCCAGTGTTCCAGTCTCAGTCACAAAACTATCATAGGGAGTTTTATTAAAGAAAAAAGAAGCAGACCGAAAGCAGAGCAATAATAAAAAGCATAACTTTTTAAGTCTTGATTAACATCTTCAAAACAGTACATATGATTTTATTTCTGTTACAACATATGAGATTTAATTATTATTAGTCTTGGATATCAAGGAATTGATAGATTCTTGGTATTTTGGCTAATTGAAATAACTAACTTCATCTTGATATTGGATTCAAATGTGATTTCTCAGCCTTTGGAAGTTAGTTAACTTTAAAATTTCAGTCATCTTCAATAAGAGAGGAAGCATTAGTCAATAATTTTGATACTAGTCTAATTCAGGCTATTAAATATTCGTTTGCACAACATTTCTGAGTAAGTCTGAGCCATTTAGGGCAAGATCAAAAAGGACATCAGCAAAGGCTTATGAGTTAGGTGTTCCACCCCAAATTGCAGAGCCACTCACTAGTCCTAAAATCACCTTTAATCACCAAACTGCATCTGTCTTCCTGTGCTGAGCAGCAAAGCATTTTTCTCCAACCTGGTTGACCTCCATAATCACAGGGTTCACCCTGCTGCATCTTTCGCAGGGCAGTTATAGCCACTGTCTGATGAATATGTGAGGAATTTAATGATTTAATATATTAGTGGGGAAAACACCCAGCTGTTGTGGCATTCTATCTTTTTTACAATGACCTAAATATTGCCCCATGAGTGACAAACACCAAGCAGCCTCAATAGAAATTGAAGCCATGTCTCTCAACTTCTTAAAGGATAGATTTTCAATGGTAGAAGGCAGTCTTTCCCATTTTCAGAAGTTGTCCTATTGTCAAAAAAGTAGTTTAAGATTCCCTGGGCCATAAAAAATGAGAAAAAAACAAACATGATATTACAGCCTAGGAAACAGGAGAATGCATCCAAACTCCTCTCAGCATCAAGGATTTGGTCTGTCTTCTGAGAAGTGCCTCTTGTATGCAGAATGAAGAAATAACTCTGAGGATAAGGCTCCAGGTTTGTTACTTAGCTTTCATATTATGTCAGCTGTGGAATTGGGCCTTGTTCCCTCCCCTTTTAAAATACAACAGGTATTTTCTTACGTCTGCAACATGTATAAAAAGAAAATATTGTTAATTACAACATACATAGACAATAGTGAAACTATTTAAATGTCAAACATAATCAAATTTAGTAGTGCAGTTTTCAGACAAAATACGTCTTATTTCTTGGGGCAAAATAGATTTGGATTGTTTTTGGTTTTGTTTCTCAGTTGTTGTATTTTAGGCACAGTTATAAAAAATTAGAGAAGCTGATAACAGGATTAACTAATCAGAAATATATATGTATAAGATGTTCCCTCATATATATGGGACATGGTACTTGTGAAAAAAAAAATCATGTCTTTTGAAGCAATGTCTTAGAAAACTTACACCTTAAGAAGCCCCAAGCTATATTTTATGTTGTGTTTTCTTAATATGTTCACTTCTCTTCCCCTCATTTGCGGGTTTTTTCTATTGGTTTGTTACAAAGAACAGTAAGAGAAGTTGCTAATTTTTCTTTATTACTTTTGTAATTTTCTCCTGTGTGTCACAATTATCTTCAAGGGAATTAAGCTCAGTAAATAGTGTAGTAATAAATGTAATAGGACTATCACATGGAAAAGCAGCAGAGGAGCCATAAAAACACCTCCAAAACCAGAAAACAAACAAACAACAACAAAAACACAAAACCAACCAGTAAACCAACCAAAAACCTCCCCACAAGAAAAAAAAAAAAATCAAAAGATAGCAAAGCTCTACAAATGAAACTGCAAAGGCCTGCAAAATGTGATTTTTTTCTCATTTATTAAAATGATAAATTAATACCTTTACCATATATATGATGTCATTCTGCTTTTCCAAGAGACTTTTTAGACTAAAATATTTATAAGAGCACATATTTTGAGACAGAAATACTATAGAAAGCCCTTCTTGGTTTTACATGTTAAAATACACAAAATTAATCCACTTCCAGAAGCAGACTTACTCCAGACTTAGATGATATGACTGAAAAACATTGTATCATTTTCATGGCAGTTTTTGCCAGAACCTCAACTGGGTTATTAATGCAACAATTTAATACTGGTTAAAGCCAACAATTATGTTTCTGTTTTAAGAAGCATATAATTGAATCTGTTACAGCACAATTAAAATCAAAATCTAAGTAAAGAAAAGTTTATGTAAGATTTTAGGTAAAATAATTATTAAAACAATTGGGGTTTGAGAAGTAAAGGCAGGAACTAGCAAGTAGTATCCATGGCCTCTCATTTTAATTTAAGTCCCATTCTGGAGTATTTTCAAGTAACTTAAACAAAACAGCTTTGAACCATCTAGTGTAGGTGAACTTTCTGGGCTGGCAGTTCTGACTCACAGGTGGTTCCAATTCTTTAGATAAAGGCTGGCTGATGACACAGAAAAATCATGGTTGTAAAATGTCACTCTGATCTTCTACTGTAGAAACAGAGAACAGGCTTCTTGGGGAAGGAAGGCTGGTAAGTAAGTGAGTTTGAAAATGAATCTGGATAGAACACAGTTGGATTATAGAACACCAGAATACCAGGTGGGAGGGAGAGCTCAAGGATCATCTGCTCCAGCCTTTCTTGGCAAAAACATAATCTAGACCACATGGCGCAGCACCCTGTCCTGCTGAATCTTAAAAGTGTCCAATACTGGGAACAGTTCACTGTTCTCATTTTGAAATATCTTTTCTCCTTTCTCTGATCAGAATCTTCCCAGGTTTAACTTGAACCTTTTACGCTTTGACTTTTCCATGTGACTCTTTGTAAAAAAAGGATTCCCTGCCTTCTTTGTAACCATCCTTTATAAATACTGGAATATGGTGATAATGTTTCCCCTGAATCTTCTTTTCTCAAGGGTGAACAGACCAAGACCTCTCAGTCTTTCCTCATATGGCAAGTTTCCCTCTTTTAGTCATCTTTATGACCATTGTCTGGAACTTCTCCAGCCTGTTCATATAACTGTTTTATAGCTGGGATCAAAATTGACCACAATATTCCAGGTATGGCCTGACAAGCACTGCATAGAGCATGGTAAAATCTTCTTTATCTCTGCTGCTGATGCAGACCAGCATCCTGTTGGCTTTCTTTTCCACAGCAGCATGCTCTTCACTCATATCGATCTTGTTGTCCTTCAGGTCACTCAGGTCCCTTTCCACACAGCTGCTGGCCAGCTGGGTAGATCTCAGCCTGTGCTGGACCCCTGGATTATGTTTTCCAAGGTGCAAGACTGTACATTTGCCCTTGTTGAACTTCACAAGGTTCCTGTTAGCCCACTCTTTCAGCTTATCTAGGTGTCCCTGCAGGGGCTGAAGTATCCACTTCTCCACTCAGTTTTGTAGCAGCACTAAACTTCATCAAGGTACGCTTGATCCCATGATCCACATCTCTTATTAAGATATTAAAAAGCTCAGTTTTGTGAGCTTTGTGATCCTTGGTAGATTCACTCAGGACAGGTTACTAGTGTGAAAAAGAGCTACTTACCTTTGTTGAGGGATTACTGAACAACAAAACTGGCTCAGTTTTCAAAAAATTGTTTCCTCTCTTACGTGGTCTGTTATACTTATTTAACTGGCATTTTTTGCATGTGCAATCTGTCTAGAAAGAAAAAGGATTTGTAATATCTTGAAATGGAACACACAGGGAACTATTATGTGTGATACGAATGAAAAAGAAAGGAAAATGAAAAATAGTTTGAAATGTCACTATTTAAATATGAACCAAATTGATGCTTGTATCATGATACCTAATACAACCAATACATATTTTTCTAGAAACAACCATTGCCACAATCTCAAGAATCATGTTACAAACACACATGAAACAGAAATGTCTGAAAGGACTATGGCACCATTTCCCTCTGTTTCTTAAGTTTAAATCTGTTAGGATTACTCCTCTGATTTGAGAGTTGTAAAATTTGGAAGCATGGGTTTTATAGTATGCATGTTATAAAACAAATCCTTTCATCTTCAGTTTCTATCATCCACAGACACACACAGCCAAAGATACTTCTTTTGTTCTAGCTGATTCTCTAGAGCTCTATGAATTGTGAGTCTCTAGAGGCTGTAAGCAATTTTAATCCTCCAATAGCCATAAGAGACCTGATCTATGAGAATCCTCATGAAGTCGCGGGGCCAGCAAGTGCTGTGCAATGAGTTCAGAGCTAGCAATGTCTGAGATTAATAGATGCAAAGCCTGTTCTCCAACATCGTCTGGATATAATGAGAAGTGGGGAAGGGATAAATGCCTAAGATAAATTGCAGAAGGCTAAAGACCAAGATACAAAGCAGTATATGAGAAAGACATCTGGAACAAGCAGAAGCTGAAGCAGATTGTATAAAAGTCATCCAAAGGAAACCAAAAAACTTTGTACCTGGTAGGAAATCTCTAAGCTTGGAAACAAGTTTTCCATGTGTCAGTGCTCCTCTGTGAGGTTTCGTGAAGCTGAAAATTTGTCTTTGTTTCGGCAGTACTAGTGTCAATAGTTGCCGCACTCATTTGTGCAGCACAGACTACAGTGGATGTAAAGACCGCCCCATCTCTTGAGATTTCATCAGTTTTCTGTGATTATGGTTCAGTACTAACAATGTTGTCCTAACTGCTGCTAAGATGTATGCATGAATATAATAATGTGAAGGTGTGAGAATGTCCCAATTAACCAAAGAAACATTTCACAAAAATTTAATTTTGTATTCCAGAGCAGTTATTTTGCGCTTGGAGAAAAAAAAACAGAAAACCAAACCAAACCAAAAAAAAACCTAAAAACAAAACAAAACAAACAAACAAACAACAAAAAAACAAACAAACAAAAAAAAAAAACTCAAAACATGTTACAAAAGCAGCACAATATACAGACTGTGATTATCCCTTCCCTAGAAGAGTGACATTATTGTGACAGTAATCTTTAGGTGACAAAATACATTGTTTCCCCAGTTTAACACTTTCAGAATGGCTAATCTTCTAATAAATTAAACAAATTAACAGTCTTACTGAAGAATTCTAGCTATGCTCACTTAATCTTAAACAAACGAACAAACAAACAAACAAGAACTGACTGGCTTTTTAAGAATGTGTTTTCTCTATGACATTTTTATTATTTCCTAACTGAATTTGTTTAATCTACAGTAACTGTCCAAATGACATTATCCCTCAGTACTAATTAAGAGACAGAAAAAAGTAACTAAAACAGTTTCAGGGAGATGAAAATTTATGGAGCAAAAGCCTAAGCAAGCATTCAGAAATATTGTTTCCAGAAATAAGGTAAGGTTTGCATAGCCTCTTATGTTTCTTAATCGTCATGTCATCCTTCATTCAAATGTGCATAGCCCTCTGTAGAAAAATATTCACAAAACTGAAGGCAGCAAACTATGCCTAGAATATGGCACACTGAATCCATGTAGGGATATCCTGACTTTATAGAGAAATTATGAGTATAAATTTATAAAGCAGTGGTCACTCACTGCTGCAAGTGGTCACTCAAGTGCTCCAAGATAAAGATCCTTGTGCAAGAGCCATCCACCCTTGGCGGTGCCTGATCTGTTCTGTATGATTTTTATGCCCTCTGCTCCAGCTTGGGCATGGAATTTTTGTAGTTTCTGAATACAAGCTGCAGTGATTCAGAAAACAGATGCTGTAAAAGTGATGTATCTGTTTCTATATGATTACCCAACAATGAGAGAATTGTCTGGCCAGTGATCAGTGTTTAACTCTTTGCTTAAACTGTGGAAATGCTTCCCATATATTCTTCATCTTCCCAGAGATTGCTGCTTCTAACTTTACAAAAGGAGTAGTTAATGTGATATTCAGGCTCCATAACAGGCATCAGATCCCTTGTTTCTGAAAATCCTGAGGAGTGTTTGTTTTCTTCCAGTTTATCCTCTTTTTCACACTGTGAAACTTTTGCTTTTGCCGGTGTCATCCAGATTGCAGTGAAGGAGTGCTCAGTTTTCTGCCATTGAGATAGCATTACAGTTTAGGCTTAATCCTATGCAGCTAGAAGATAGTATCCTGCAGTTAGAAGTGGTACCCTGTCAGATGACAAATGACAGAGAACAACAGTTTTTTTATCCCCCTAGGACAACAGTTCTATGAAAGATATGTGGTCATGGCATCATACCACATAAGAAGAAATACCAGAGGTGGGACTTTTTGCTTTTTTTTTATAAAGACCTAAATCTCTGGAGGAAAAAAAAAAATAAAATTCAACTGGTCTATTGTGATCTAGCTAGGTTTGATAAACAGATTGTCTTCCTTGAACATTATGATTTGTGCCCCTGCAGCATATAAATACAGATTTTCAAATTAAAACAAACAAACAAGCAAAGCCACCTTCATATTTAGCATTTTTTTAGTTAACAGTTTGCCCTTTTTAGGTTTTTTCAGACTTGATGTTCTGGGTGGCCATTTGGAAGACAAATGCTTAAAATTAGGCACAGAATGTGCTTCTTTGTCAACACCTACATCATTAATTGACCTAGTTTCTAAGTCTTGTGAAAATAATTCTGAGACTTGGAACAGAAGTTGCGATTTACAGAAAAAAATTCAAAACAAAACAAAACAAAGCCAAACGCCACTGACTTGACATAATTTCATTTGACAACAAGAGAAAAGTTCTGTTTTCTTATTAGTGGATAGCAAAATGTACTATCCAGCATGATTCAACAGGAAGAAATGTATTCTAGCTAGACTTGTGTTTCCTGCAGTTCTTATACCAGTGACTGTTACGCACATATTTCATATAAATAGTGAATATAGACTTTAGACATGGAATATTCAACTCAGAATAGTTTGAGTTGAAAGGGAACTTTTGAAGGTAACTTAGTCCAACCCCAAATTCATGCTTAAAATTACTTCATGCTGTTTGACATCAAAAAATCATATTATGATATTTATGGTAACAAAATATAAAAGAAGGCTGTGAAAGCAACCTACTCTGCTTCTATTTACAAACCTGCACAGTGGAAGTGCCACCATACAGAACAGCCAAATGGTACATAAATATATCCATTTGACTGTGACAGAAATGAGACTTATTAATTGGAGGAAGGAAAGAAGAAATTGGTTTCTGGACCATAAATACTACCTGAGACTGCACTATGTATCAGAGACATTGATTTTCTTTGCTTTTATCTTCAAGGAGCTCTAGACACTTGATACGGTCTAGATTCTAGCCCTCGAGTCCCAGCAATTGACTTCACTTTCCATACAGCTTTGTGGCACAGAATGATAATCTGCTGAATGGGTGCCTATAGGAAAGAAAGTCAGAGATACAGGTAATATTCCTGCAGTCCCTATGTCTCCTGCAAGTATGCTTTCATAACTGAAATAGTAAGGGGCATTTACTTAAAGCTCCTTCACTTGTATTCTCAGTTTTCTCATGTTGGCAGTCAAAACTGACACTTGGTTTCTTTACAGAAGGTGTTCTTTTGATAAATTGTTCCTTTGTGATAATGGGAAGAGCAGCAGAAGAGGTGGGATTGTAAAATACATTATCCAGGCATTTTGATTAAAGTTCTGGAGCAATCAAAACCTGCAGGGGCAAAACCATAGGTTGCCTGGTTTTCTTTTCCAGTTTTGCAGTCTCTTACAGACTGCTAGCTTGTGACTCTGAGTCTGGCAAAGAGAGGTTTGGCAACAGAATGCAGAAGGTAAAACAAATACGAACAAAAAGAGAAAAAAACCCCACCTGCCAAAACCACAAAACAAAACCTATGCAAGGTAACAATGTTAGCTTTATGCAGATTACAAAGAATGAGATAATTTATTGTACAGAAATCTCCTAACCTGATTCACAGGTCAAAAAGCAGATGTTTCGGTCTGGAGTGTTCCTTGTCATTTTTCCTTAATTCATAGTCTCTGCCTTTTGCTTTTCGCCTTTCTTTTAGTTTCAATTCTTGCTTCACCACCAACTTTGTCTCTGTCTCTTCCTCCTTGTCCTCTATTCTGCCCCTTCTGGATTTGGTAATGAATTTACCATTTTAAGATACAGTCTCTGCTCTGCTTCAGAAATATATGCAATATAGAATACAGAACATAAAGCTAACTAACCATGAAACATAGGGGTAAGCAGCCAATATGGTGGTGAGAGACACATAGTGTTAAAGTAATAATAAAAAAGACATCTGAGGTGATTTTAAGAAAACAAAAACTCTGCTGAGGTAAAGAGATGTCTCAGACCTAAAAATTCATCACCATGAAAGTAATGAAGGTCCTTTAAAGGATAATTACAGACCCTTTTGAATACTTAAAGCCCTGTTAAGAGTCTGAGAAACATTTAAATGGCTTAGTGGAATCATTACAAGATAAAGTGTATGGATGGAAAGAAACAACACCATAAAGATGATGGTGCATTAAAGCCAATAAAACGTCACTTGTTCATAGGGTATGTATCAAAATTATTTAGATATTAAGATATGTATTGGTAAAGTTTGGCCATGAAGGAAATGCCACCTAAACCATTTACTCCGAAGGTAAATTCCGTGGAACTAGGAAGCAAAATGACTATATATTCTTCATAGCCCTGTGTAAAACATGCAGTAGTTTGTCCAAAACCTATACTCAGGCATAGTCACTTGACATTTGTGATGAAAAATATTACATATGTGGTTTCTGTAAATCTGTTTATGTGTATTTTTCCTGCTCAAAAACTGAGAAATAGAGGTGTGTTACAAGTTTTAATTTCACAGTGTAATTTTGCACTCTAAATATGTGGTCAAATTCTTTATTTTGTAGTTCATCTTTGCAAAAGGAAAAAGATAAATTCAGCCAGCTGGATCTGATCTCTGATCACATGGTGATACCCTTACTCATATTTGTGCACCTACGGAATGACTCTACTGCACAATTTCATGAAGCCACGTCCTCTGAAAATGGTAATAAATAGAATTTGAAATTTGTCTTGGAGTAGATATTTATATTACATACAAAAAGGTTGTAGTTTTGTTTTTCAATAAGCAAAATATCTATGAGGACCTCCTTTTTGTCCTTATTTGCTCAGCAGTGATTACCTCTAGCATTAATATTGCAGACAGAAAATTGTCAAGTAAAGTGGCTTGTGAATTAGTAAAACAATATTAAATTTCTAAAAAAATTATTCCTCATTATATTACTTTTAAAATCCACTTATTGATCCATTCTTTTACATCAGATTTCTCTAAAACTTACATTTTGAACCATAAAAACACACAACTATGGTTTATCAGTTGTAGAATGCTAGTGGATTTCTACTCTTTGTTTCATTTCTATTGGTGATTTCATGGAACAAGGTAAATAACATTCAAAAAAATCAAGTAGCATGCCTGAATTAGATTTTGAAATTAGGAAATAAACATCTGAATATATAAATAATATCGTCTATGGACACAGATTTGCAGCTAACCCCAAAATATTTTTCAAAGTGTATAATCAAATGAATAAGTAAAGTAATCAAAGATTTTCTCTATTTGATAATAACTGTATATACTCTAGGCACAGTAACTACGGCAGGCTTCCTTATGTATAAAAGTTTCTTTGAACTGTCTTTGCAACAGAGGTAGAGCTTCTCCAAGGATCACAATAAAGAACGAAGCAGAAATAACCCCTGGAGGGTGCAGACACGTAACCAATCTTGGCTGCGATAGTAGCCTGGGGAGTCACGGGCTAAGCACAGCACACTTGTGCCAGAAGCCTAGATGCAGTACAGCTTCACAATAACAGAAGTACAAAGATGTCTTTATATTCCTTTCTCCTCAGCTACAGCCAGGGATTTCTTCCATCCTGCCCAATGCACTCCAGATCCATAATAAAGGTGAAGGGCAAAACAATTCTGAAACTCCAAATGCTGTATTTATTTTGAAGATATGCATGCTCAAAAATGCTTTATAGTTGCAAACACAAATCAATACTTGACAGATTCACAGCATTTCTGCAAGGTGTATAGGAAGAAAAGCAAAAATGTCTCCTGGTAGGGGTAGCTGTGCATAACTATATAGAAACTACTGAAAAATGTGCAATGTAAATTATAGCTGGGCATGAGTTGAACAGCAGTATAGACATGGTTGCCTTGCAACAGTCACTATTAAAAAGCACATAGCACAGGTGAAACTAACCTAACTAAGTAAAAAGACGGTGACGAATGATCTTTACTTCATATATGCATTTTTTGAGGATTTTATGTTGAGCTTTTGATTATTTTTACAAGACTGGCTTTTCGGATCAGATTTTGACTGAGTAAAGGAGCAATTATTTTTTTTTTTTAAGGTGTTGGTTGCAATATGAATTTACATCACAGAAAAAATAAGATAGGACCATTCAGTTCTCTTAAAGCATCTAATTGCATCTTATAGTTATATACTATGTACCCCATGAAGATGAAGACATGTTGTTCTTCTGTAAGGATTAAACACTTTCTCTTGAAAAAAAAAAAAGGCTGCCAACATTCAGTTTTTTCATACGTGATAAATCGTGGTTTATCTGTGCTATGAAGATTCATACTACAAAAATTAAGTGAAAATGCGTAAGAAAACAGCAAGTAAAGAGCCCTACATGTACTCAGGATCCTCAGAATAAATGTCTAGAAAGCAAGTCACACTCTTAAATATTTGAACATTGCATTGCAAGCTGGGGATTTTTTAAGGAAAAGTAGCTGTCACATACAAAAATTCAGTGTGGGTGTTTACTCCCCTAACTCCCTGTCAAGGTGAAGATAAGCTGATGCGTATTTCACCTTAATGACTGTATGTAGCTCCTATTAACTTTAACTGCCTAATGTATTTGTCAAGAAGAACAAGGGCCTGGAGTCAATTTGCAAAGTTTTCATGAATTTCACTAGTCAGTTGAAGGCAAAATACAAAAGTAACATATTTACTTTGTTTAGAGAAAAATTAAATAATGTTAGTTGCTACAAGAAAACAGGAAAACCTTAAATCTTTTAGATTGTTCCATGTTTTACTAGACCATATTTATATTTAAAATCAATTCACAGTCTGCTGCAATAAGTAGTGATCATTTAAATGGAAACAATTAGTCAAATGGAGCTTCAAGCTGCAGATGTGCTAAACTATCTGCTGGTAATTTCATCTAAAGATGCACCAGAATGGAAGACTGACTTCTGAACATTATTTTTTGAGTTAGTTAAAATTTGTTCCTAGAAGATCATAGCAACATATATATCTAGAACTGTGCACAACTCATATTTCTGTTCCTATGTTTTGTGAATGTGAATTCCTGCTCTGATTAGCTCAGAAGATATAAAGGTTTCCTCAATCATCATGCTTATTTCAGACCTCTGTCCCATGTCTGCAGTTATATAGCTCTTTACCAGTCCTGGTTAAGCAGGGAGGTCCCAGAACATTGGAACCTGTAGTTACTCACTGACTACCCAAAGTGGGGGCCCATCTATAAGGGCAGGATGGAGGATCTGGGAAACTGCAGGACTGTCAGCCTGGTCTTGGTGCTGGGGAATGTCATGGAGCAGATCATGTTGAGTGCAGTCAGGTAGCATACAGAGGACAACCTGGGCATCAGGTCAACCATAATGAGTTTGTGGAAGGCAGGCCCAGCCTGACAAACCTGATCTCATTCTATGACCTGTTTAGTGAATGAACAAAAGGATGTGGATGTTGTCCATGGACTTTAGTAGAGCCTTTAACACTATCACCCACTGTATTGTCCTAGAGAACCTGGCTTTCCATGGTGTGATGGGTGCACTCTTTACTGACTAGAAAATTGCCTGGATGGCCAGGAACAGAAAGTGGTGGTGAACATAGTTAAATTGAGTTGGTGGCTGGTCACCGGTGGTGCTCCCCAGGCCTTGGTGTTGGAGCCAGTCCTGCTTGAAGTATTTATCAATGATCTTGATGAGGAGACCAAGTGCACCCTCAATAAGTTTACCAATGGCACCAAGCTGAGTGGGAGTGTTGATCTACTGGAGTGTGGGAAGGCTCTGCAGAGAAGGATCGGGTCAGGCTGGACTGACAGGTAGAAGTCAATGGTATGAGGTTCAACAAGGCCAGGTGCTAGGTCCTGCCCTTGGGTCACAGCAACCCCAAGCAGTGCTATAGGTTTGGGACAGACTTTCTGGGCTGGAAAGTTGCCTGCTGGAAAAGGACCTGAGGGTTGATAATGGCTGAGCCAGCTGTGCCCAGGTGACCAAGAAGGCCAATGGCATCCTGGCCTGTATCAGCATAATGTGGCCAGCAGAACCAGGGCAGTGATTGTCCCCCTCTACTCAGCACAGGTGAGGACACACCTCAGATCCTGTTTTCAGAAGTGTTGGAGTGTGTCCTGAGAAGGGCAGTGGAGCTGGTGAAGAGTTTAGAGTGCAATTCCTATGAGGAGCAGCTGAGGGAACTGGAGTTGTTTAGCCTGGAGAAAAGGAAGCTGAGCGCAGACCTTATAACTCTGTACAACTATCTGAAAGGAGGCTGTAGAGAGGTCGGCATCACTCCAAGATGACAAGAGATAGGATGAGAAGAAACAGTCTCAAGTTGTTCCAGGGAAGGGTTATATTGGATGTTAGGAAAAATTTCTTCACTAAAAGGGTGATCAGGCATTTGAATTAGTTGCCTGGGCAAGTGATGGAATCACCATCCCTGAAAGTATTTGAAAAACATGTGACTATGGCACGAGACTGAAGGAAGACCTCATAGCAGCTGCAACTTCCTTGTGAGGGGAAGAGAGCGGACAGGCACTGATCTCTGGGGACAGTGACAGAACCCAAGGGAATGACCTGAAGTTGTGTCAGGGAAGGTTTAAGTTGGATATTAGGAAAATGTTCTTAGCTCAGAGTGTGGTTTGGGCACTATAATGGGCTCCTCAGGGAAGTGGTCAAAGCATCAAGGCTGAGAGAGTTAAAAAGTCTCTAGACAATGATGTGGTTCTTGGGGTTGTCCTGTGCAGGGACAGAATTTGGACATTATGATCCTTGTGGATCCCTTCCAACTCTATCATTCTATGATTCTATGCACTGATAATGTCAAACTTCAGTATGTTGTGCTATAAAAGGTTCAATCAATGCTTGTTTATGCTACCCTGAATATAGTATTTTTAGTATTTTGCAGCATATTGATTGATTTCTAAAAAAGTTTTTGGGATTTATTTTTGCGTAGTTGCAGACAATAATATTTATTAAACATCAACATTTTCTAAATGTCTAACATCAATAGCTATCTATGCAATTGTGTTACTATATTGCACGTTTTGTTTGATTTTATAGCATTGATCCTTGCACAAACCACACTTGCAATGCAAATCCTGTAGCTTCAACATAGAAAAGAGATGTATGATAAGTTCAGAAACAACGTGGGATTTTTCAGTCTCTGAGGTGTAAGACACAGGCCTTCTTAATTATTTTTTCTTCCTCACAATGCTCAGGACAGCACAAGTTTTTTAAATGACAAATGGGTTAATGGGTAATCAGTTTTGAAACTGCTGTGTCTTCATAGATACCATTCTGTCAAGATGTTATAATAGAAGTGGTATAATTTTAACTTACTGCCTGCTAAGAAATAAATTCTCTCATACAGCCAGGTCACAATATACACCCCCTTAAAACCTATTTGGAAAAAGAAAGGAACAGAGTGGATCTTCAAATGCATGGATTCATTTGCCAATTGACAGACCCCACGAAAGCTAAGATAGCAAACTTGCAGTTGATTATGGATATGAACTGTCCACAGACAGGGCAAAGAAAAGGCATTTCCTTTCTTATACATTCACATGCAAACACTTCAAATACACATACGTTTGCGTTTCTTTCCTCCAAACTCTTATTCTCTTTTCCATATGTAGTCTTGATTTCTGTAGTTCCCAGTTGTGTAGGTGGCGTGTGAATGTGTGAGTGCACAGTATGTTATGCACATGCTCTCACAGTAGAGACAGAATAAGATCCCTTTGCTACATTTAATACACTGCCAATGTGGACTTTTTTGTTGTTGTTGCTATTGTTAGGTTTGGGGCTTTTTAGCTTTTAATGGTATATGTCTCCAAGTGTAAGAAAATTCTGGCTGGCTTTGCAAAACCTGAAAAAGGACTTTGCAAGTTATTCTACTAGAGAGGTATTAGAGTTCTCTTAACTCTTCTTCTTTTTTTTTCGTAATTAAGCAAAAAGCAACCAAACTTTGTAACTAAGAAAATGAAACTATAAATAGCTAAAGAATTCCATAATTTCACTGAAGTTACTACATTCAAATCAGAAAATGCATTATTTTCTGAAGAACAATTATTTGAATTAATAAGGGGTTTGGTGTTTGGGTTTTTTTTTTTTTTAACAATTAAACATTAAACAAGTTTTTAATAAGCAGATTTAATTTCATTACAAAGCACTTGATAGTTTGGATTCTCTCATAGTCTGCTGGAATACATACTGTTTAATTAGAATTGAACAATTAGGCAAATGGTATTCCAAAAGAAGTGACAAACTACCAGCAACAACCTAAGTTCTTTTCTTGGAATGTGAAGTTATGCATGCTGTCACCCACAAGGTATTTTACTTTTAAGTAAATTCTGTGTACAGAAGGAGTTATCAAAATTCATCCATTATGCTGAAATATGCTTTACATTGTCTGGAGATACAGATCCTTTTCCACATGGAAACCACAAATTGTGTCACATTTAAAAAATCAAAATAATATTTAACTGGGTATGATGTCATCTAAAGGTCAAATCTTCATCTAAGCCATCCACAGATTTTAATTGGACTAGGTTTTCCACCTTTAAAACATGGAATAATTTTAAATTACAGTCTTTGTTAAATTACAGTCTTTGGCTTATCGTTCATATAGATTTAATTTCACAGGTAAGGGGACAGGGGAGCATCCAAGATCATTCAGGGTAAAATTACCTCAAAAATTTACTGTGTAGATATATCATAGTACCAGTTTACAGCATACCCTCCCTCAGCTGTTGGTGCAACCAAATTACCCCATTTTAAAGGCCTGAAGAAAACAGCTACAAAATTCAGGCAACTATGAGAAAGCAGTGAGAGACTTCCCCAAATTCCTTTTAAAAACTCCAGCTTTTATGGATTTCCATATCTTCTACAGTAATACCTAAATTTTCTACCTTAGAAAGAGCTTTTATACAGGACTATCATGCGCACCTGCTACTGTTATGCAGTAATCTTGCCCCAGGGACCCCCAGCATGAAAAGCCAAATTGAAGACAGCTGCTAAGGTCAACCTATCACTGCTTCAGTGACTGCCAGCACAGGTGGCAAAGGCAAAGACCGCACCCACACATTCCTTTTTCATATCTTCTATCAGCAGCAAGACAGTCTTCCATAAAATGTCATTTAAAGTGTTTATTTCAAACCTTTAGACATTGAATCTAACATCCCTTCAGATCTGTGCTGTAATACTTACTCCAATGGTCAAATGGTCCTGCACTATCTAAGCCTCACAAGACGCTTAGAGACAAAACCGACAGTTCAAATTTAACCACATTATTTGCTCACTACCACATACACATGGAAGAAAAGTGCATGTAAAGAAATCTCCACATGTCAAAAATGATGGATTTATTTTCAAAGATAAAAGATCATGAAATCTAATTTCCATGGAATAGTGTGACAAGCAGCATCCTCAGTCATTACCATCACAGGCATATGCAACCCTCATCAGAAGTAGATATAGCTATTACTGTTAACAAAGTTTTGAGACTAAAGAAAATTAAGTTACCAGGCAAAGTTGATTCATAGCATAAATCCAGTAGGTGTATGAGTGTAAGGAATCAAAAGGTTGCTCTGTGCTTTGAGTATTGTCAATCAAAGAGGGAGTAGAAAGCAAAGGGAAGGTTGCAAGTCAGAGAAGATTTTATTGCCATCTGTTGCCAAAAGAAAATTTTTCTTCCTACTTCACACTATTCATTTGGTTTTCCTAACAGTCTAAGTCAAGTGAGAAGGCAGACACAGAAGAATTGTGCAAATTTATTGGCTTCTCATGCTTACCCTGCAAAATAAAGGGGGAGAACGAAAGTAAAATAACTGAATAACAATCTGTCAAAGATTAGAAAAGGCAGCCATGTGAGAGTGGAGCAGGACATCATCCTTTTATGCCATATCAGGCTGAAATTTCAGTATAGAAAACTTCTACATGAATTCATGAAAAAAGAAAGGGTGAATAATTACAGAACATCTGGAATGTGAGAAAAATGGGCTGAAATTGCTACTCCAGTGTACAGAGTTGCCACTGATTTAAGCCTATATTTCAGCAGAAAAATTTTTGATAGACCATAGGCACCCTGCAGAGCACAGGAAGTTATCAAAACCCATGTGGTAGGTGATGGAAAGCAGTGGTTCTTCTTGAGATCTTTCACTTACAGGAAACGCATGCTTACTTCTGGTTTCTTCCAGGGTTATCATAAGTCTCCTTACATTGCACTTTAAATCCTGGGAGCAGACAGAAATACCATTATAGTTTCTGTGTAAAAGCAAGATCCAAGAAGGAAGCTTTTGCATCTGGAAAGCAAAATCTTCATATTGCTAAGTGACTTAGATTTAGTGACTCTAATTAAAGTGCTTTATCCACTAAAAAAACCTTACTTTTTTCTAAGAAATCTAAAGGGAGTAGATGAAAGGAATAATTGTAGCCTATTTGCCTACAGTCATATGATATTTGAAAATTTATATCAAAAGCTGGAAAAAATGCATTTTCTTTTTGACATAACAAATGGGGAAATCACCTTAATGTGGTAGTATATGCAGTAAATAAATCTGTGCAACAAAATTTCTGTTTTTGTCATGTCCTGCTCCACAGGAAGTAATTTTGGAAAAAACAGCTTGAGTGCAGCTAGTACAAGGTGAAGGATGAAGAGAATTGTATTGTTCTTTTTAATGATATTATTATGAGTTAAGTATAAGAATATTTACATTTCAGAAGTTACCAGTAACTTGAATCTCACAAATCTTATTATTAATTATGAAGTTATGAAGCTCTAGTATTAATTTTTATTATAATTTTTGCCATGGTTTAATTGATTATCTATTAACTCTGATGAATTAAGGATACGGAAATTATGCTCTTGCTGCAGCTATGAAAAAATGTATTCTTGTTAAACTAAAGCTCTGTGCTCTTTAGATCAGTAAATGTTTTCAGTCATTCTCAAATTTAGTTTTTGTATATTTTTATTTTATAAATATATCATCATGGTTTTGATCTTGGCCGAGAGTGAATCTAGAGATACAGACTGTGATATGAAAGTATGGTTTCCCATTTTCTAATGAATAATTAGCAGACTAGATTATGAAGTTTTGTCACCTACTGGAGGGAGAAGCCTTGTCTGTCTTCTTTCCCTGTCTACTATACCTAAAATTTACAATATTTCAAATTACAGGAGGAGTCCCTGGGCCATGTGTACTCATTTTATCACTACTCTAGCAGTAAAGGAGAATGGAGAACAGATCTAGTCCTGAACTACAGCTACACCTATTGCTCAAGGGCACTAAGCAGGATCCTGGACACTGCAAAGACTCAGCTCTCGTGATCACTGTGTGATCTGACAAATATCAGGATTTTACTGCAAACTGAGTAATTTTGCAAAAGTTCCTCTTATAATCCTAGATGTTGGAAACGTTTCACTACACTAATAAATATTAAATACACTTTCCACCCAGGCATAAACTTATACCTACGTTTTTATTGTGTCAATAGAACTAGGACAAAGTGGGGAACCACAACTAATTTGATTTAAAACTTCGTGATTTTTACACAAATCTTATGACTTATGTCATCTGCTGTTTCATCAGGTCAGCTCAGGTAATTGAGATTAACAAAACTGAATTATGTTTTCTTTCTAACTCTGCCTTTATGGTATAATATTTAATACTATAGAAACAACAGTGAGACTGTAGTGAAGAAAGAGCCAGTACAGAGCATTATGTAGGAATTCTACTGTGTTTTTAAAGTTTTTCTAGAAAAGTTAATAATTTGGTGCAGATGTGCAAAATATTTGCACCAATAAGTAGTTTGCTTCTGGAAAGGCTTTAATTGACATTTAAGCAGTAATTTTCTTTAATGTGCAGTGGGAAAACACAATTTCAGTTGTTCCTGACCCATATATGAATTTAAAATAAATTTGATAAAATATTTAACTTCAGTTTCCACCACTGCACTAACAAAATTTTGGTACCTCTTCTGTTCTGTGCAATTATCCCTTGGCTAAAGCATTTCTCAAAAAAAATAATTAACTTATTTCTTTCCCTTCCTATATATTTTGTTCCTCTCATTTTATTTTGCCAAAAGACTACTCTGTCAGGTCACCCGGTGTTATGAAGTAACTTTTATGCTAACTTTTCTTATAAAGAAAAGGAATATAAATTGCTTAAAAAGTAACAAACCCAGGGAATTATGATGGTTTTTTTGCTTGATAAGTGGATTATCATGTGAGAGATTACCATTATTTATTACGCTCCTGAATTTCAGTTTGACAAAAACCTTGGAAAAGTGTGTTATGAACAGGGATCTACTTTTAGACCACATGTTCTTCCTTAGGATAAGCAATACCTAGCAGACACAACTTACTTTTAAGAGCCAAATCAGACACTGTCACTCAATGTTGCTATTGTTTCTGCTCTATTAATTTTTAAGATATGATTTCCTATGGGCAGAAGGTTGAATACCTCTACAAAAATGGCAAATCTTTACTAGCTTCATGGATCCTAAGTGGCAATCAGACCATCTCATGGTGTAATGGCCAGCCAGAGTGCAGAACACTGAGAACATCGAAGTTCTGCCACCTTAACGCATAAACTGTATCAGTCCTCTCAGTATTCAATGACAACTCATTCTCCTGACAAATCAGAAGAAAAAGGAGGGGGAGAATAATCAAGTTATGCACTAAACATCATAATGAGCCTTGGAAACTGCAAAATTAATAATTCCCATCCAATATAAAATTAACCCATTTTCAATGTTTAGAAGTTCCATAGCCTAGAATGTGTCTTCTACCTCATAGAAATCACTGAACAGATGGGATTTGCAGAACCTGCATGTAATTCTCATCATACCTGTGAAAAATCCAGACAAATGAGCATAAAATTTTGTATCTTCTTTCTGTTGCCTACTGGAATCTTTGAAACTATGCCATACTTTATAGATTTAACATCTTAGTATGGCCTCACATTTTGTAAAACAAAACCTGACACATTTGAAGTAAGCAGATTCAAGCAATTTCACATGTACATATTTCTTCAGTTTCAAGATTACCTTATGGCAGAAATAAAATACCATAATCATTCATTCTTAAAGAACAGGAGGCAAAGACACCTCCACATTTTGATTAATTAACTTATATTGCACAATTTTAAAATCCTGGTTTAAATATCAAAATGTTGACACTGATCACCTTGAAAAGGTTTGATAGAAGCATTTTTTCTGTCAGCATGTCTATCTTAATTATACCAACCTTTGTAAATTTAGAATCATAAATTTGTACCATTAGCATAATTTCTAATTTTAATAGACCATGATTGTCAGATGAATGGTTAGCTCAGAATATACATAGCACTGCTAAAAGAGGATCTTGCTAATGAAATATACGCTTTGATTAATAAAAATGACATTTTTCTATCACAGTTGTGAACTTCAAGTAATAAATGCCTTTTTTTCTTTTCAACATATTTTAATGGTAGGCTTTGAGAAAATTAAAATGTCAGTTGCAGGGTTAGTTATGATCCTACACAAATATTTTTATTATTAATTATTTTATTAAAAATTTCTACTTTAAATTGTTGATTATCCTTCTACAAATGACCATCTTTTATTCTTATTACTTTCCTAGTCAAATACAATTCACTTAAAGAGACTTTATTCTTACAGAGCTACTTTTAAAGTGGTCACAATTCAAAACTAGTAAGACGGCAAAAGTGCAAACATTTATGCTTTATTTTCGTATGCTTGGAAGAATTGGTGTTGAACCTGTAACCTCCACCAACACATACTCAGACAGGAGACACTCAATATATCTCCTTTTACGGGTTCTTTTCGTTAATGATTGGTGATCAGACTCACACAAGCAATTAAGTAACCAATGATATTATCTCAACACTATATGCATTAGTATGTCTCACAATAATAGATAACACGCATAAAACTTCCCTTCAAGAGTTTCAGATATCTCAGAAGCTCCCTCATAAAAAGAGCTTAGATACTGGTATAGATATATTTTCATATTTATTATTGCTGCAACTTGGCTTTTCAGGGTAATCAGCTGAGAAAAGTGCAGGTCAAAGTAAAATCTATGACATCAAACTTACACAATAAAAAAATACATTTAAATTTGAGAGACTTCAAGACCAAAAGTAGCAGAGTTGTTCATGCATGAAGTGATTTTGCTCAGTCAACCGTTATTATGAAATAGAAACTCTCAGAGCATTGTGTTTTTTCAACCACTGCTACGAAACAATCCATAAGACCATTGTCCCAAATTTCCACCTCACCTCCCTCTAGCATTTATTTCCATGGTTTTAGGTAGAAAAGATTATAAAAGCAAAAGAAAGTCATCAGTCATGAAGGAATAAAAGGGTGTTTAATGCAGGTTTTCTATGAATGTACAGAAGTCTGTCTCAAGATCTGTGGATTCAGAGAAATGCTGCAGTTCTTGGATATAGATAGTATGCAATTTGATATGGGATATGTCAAATTGTCCAGGAATGCTTACGAGTGTTAATGATGGTGAATTTGAAACAGCCTACAAGTACTACTGTTCCAGGAGAAACAGCTGTTAAGAATTTAACTCTGAATTAAATATCCCAAATACTGCACTAGTTTGTAAATTTCAGAACGCCATAATTTCCTGCTCACATCAATACTTTCATTTGTCTCAAATGGAGTATGAGGTGATTTTGGACAGAAATTGTAAGATCCCCAAAATAATGTGCTCAAAAATGCACATTATTCCCATTTGTTTAAAAATTTTAAGTATTATTCCACACAAAAGATGGCTAGGATAGACAGATAATTATCATCTTTTGGATATTTGTCAAAAATGCATGGTAGATATACAGGCAAAAAAAGCCCCTCTCTTGTTTCCCAGAAGAACCTCTTAAATTTCCCTTAGCCTTTTTTGACAATGAGGAAAGCACAACACTGAACCAACACTCACAGAAATTGGCAGTATAGTACAAGCTAAGGCAGACCTTAAAAATTACTTTCTTAAACTGCCTGTGGGCTTAAGTAAAATAGAATAATTCAGTTTGTAGGTTTTCTATACAGAAATGAATGTGAGTGTTGCTATTCTGGTATGTCACAGTAGTTTCATGTCAGTATATACATGGCATTTTTTGATGTGTATTGTTTATTTTCTGTTGTTGATTTATCATAGAGAGGTATTGATGTTGATTTTACTCTAATTGTACAGACCCTGGATTTGAATTAATTCTTCTAATATCTTAAAATACTCCACATTTGAGCAGATTCTGTGGAAAAAAAAGAAAATTTTTTGGATTGCCTTCTTATTTGAAATGGGGTAAATATCCTTAAACTGCAATTTTTAATCTATTTTTGAAGTTGATTGTACTACAAGTACATTAGACCAAGTGGTAATTTTAAACTTTTTTGCATATCTCAATGCCTAGAAAAGGGATCTTTCAAGGGGCAACTTCACAAAGATGTCTGACCTATTACTTCGATCCTGCTTGTTTATTAATTCCATTCCTACTCCCATTATCAAATACTCATCAGTTTTCCCTGCTTCCTTTGAGAGTACTAATTAATTAATGTATTTATGTGTTTGTTTTCTATATTTCATCCCTTTTTTCAGGCTTCTTTTTTCTTAATTTAATCTAAAAATCTACCAGGCCATATTCAAGAAAATCTTAGTGGAAAGAGCAACCATACTGCATGACAGTCAGTCCAGGGTATATGAAACAGCATGTATATAATTCAGAAAATATATGCCAGTTGAAATTAATTCAAGCCCATTAAGAAAGAAATACATTTTTCTGCAATAAATGAATGCACTAAGTTTGAATTAGGGTATGTGATGTATAGGCCCCTCTATATTAGAACTTCAACAGATAAAACACAAAAATAATATTCAGGCGCTTCAAAGTTGCTGCTGAAGCTCCTAAAAAATTTGGATACTCTACTGTCATCAGCTATGTTGTGCAGGGTCAAGTATAAAATTGAATTTACAAAGTTATATTATCTTTTATAGTATCTATAACAACAGAAGATATTCCAAATGCATATAAGATTCTTTTTCTGGAGGGTCAAGCAAAAAAATGGGTTGTCCATAGAGGCCATTTAAGCACCATATCCAGAGGTTTTAAGCTCAACTGGGTGAACCCTTGAGCAACCTGGAGTAGCATCATAACTGATTATTCTGCAAGAAGGAAGGAAGATCATGAGGTTCTTCTCAACTTGAATTGTCCTAAAATTGTACTCTCATTGAAAAGTAAAACCAGAAGAAATATATATATGTAAAAAGAAAACCAAACACTTTTAAAATTGTCTTAAAGAAGAGGTCCAAAATTCAGTATCTGCAGATAGCAAATCTATTATTAGTGGGCAGGGTCATCAAATAGGTCTTGATATTTCCCCCCTCCCCTCCCCTTGTAAATATATTTCATTGCATGAAATTTTATTTAATTATACTTTTCCACCAACATTTTAGTTACTGATGGCCCAGTAATTTCTTAATACAATATATTATACCAAAAAAATTAAATAGATCAAAAAAGCAAAAGTGATGGGTTTCTACTTTTCAAAAAAAATTATTTCATGTGATACTTTTAAAAGATAAAGAATCATTACATAGTCTTTAATATTTCTTAATATTTACTTAATATATTAAGAAATAATTTGCTGTGCTAAAAAAACCCCACTATTTACAGTACAGATACTATTTTAGTCAGCAGCCATCCTATCCTAAATTCTTACTAAGCAATAAGCTCTACTTTTTCTTAGACACTGACTAAATGCATGAATGTAAAACAAGACTAAAATATTCAAGTTCAAATGTCTTTCTTGCTGATTATGATGATTAAATTTCATTATTTAAATTACTGTGTATAAATAAACTTGTGAACGACAAAACACACAATGATATCAATAGTGACATCTTCAACTAAAATTTGAAAATGCAGTCACTTTCTGAGATCACAGTGTGACACAGGACAGGAAGGTTAACTAGCAAGTTGATTGGTACATGCAGTTTAATGCAAAAAACTGAAAGAATTGGGCAGGAAAGGTAACATTAATCTAAAATAAGTTCATATTTCAATGGGACTTTAAAAGCAATAACAAAAAATTAATACATTTTATTTCATTTCATGATTATGTTACTACATTTCATTTCCTTCTGGTAAGCTACATTTTCCACATTTATAGGAGGAATAATGGGATACTTTGAAAAAGTATTTACATTTTATTTACTAATAGTAAAAGTATTTACTATTTATATTTTAATAAAAATCCAAAGACCAAAAATTTGTTCAAAAAAGTCAAACATTATTAACAATTATTCAAACCAAGCATAAGCTAGAGTTACATAATAATGGCTTAGACCACATCAAGCCACATTAATTTTGCCAGGTATTAATCTAATTTCATACAGTCAATTTCTCTCCACTTGCCAAATATGTCAATTGATGCCTATCTTGTCCCAGTTTTCCTGGTTACTGATAGTTACTAAAAGACATTTTTTTTCCTTATGGACCACAGCATAATCAGGTTCCAAGTTAATCCATCAAATTAAGTGGAAAGAAAGCTTATTGTGCCATGGACATGCTGTGTAATGCACAGTGAAGGTGGAAGAGGTCATGCTATAGGTATCGTCAGGATAAATTTCTCAGGAGCACTGTCTAAAGACAACAGGGAAAATCACAGCTCCCTGAAACCACTCTTGCCATAGACTTTTAGTTTAGACAAAAATTTGAAAAAAAGTAAGCATCTATAAACAAAATGCAAAATATTCACATAAATTACACCAATCATTTGGCAATGGCATAGAAGAAAATAAAAGATAAAAAGAATAATTGTAATTAATTTCCTACCATCATTATTACCAGCAGGTGGACTGTCAGCCCTTTTAAATGCAGAGGACAGAACACTTTGTTATGATGGTAACTGGTTACAAAGTCAGAAGGATTTCCAGTAGTGATGCCAGCTATTGATCTATTCTATTATTTACAGTGGCTGTACATACAGATTAAAATACAGTATATTGCAGGGACTTAATTGCTTAATTTACTAGTAAACATCATTAGTGACATTGATATTACAGCAGTGAAAGAGCTTACTTCACTTTTTGTAAAATTTACATATCAGTTGAACATGAACAAAATATTTCCATGTCATAAATAAAGTGCATATGTAACAATCAACTAGGCTAGAGTTTAGACAAGAAAAAAATCTAAGTGTAATCAGGCTGTATAATTGAGTCAATATTTTTAAGAATAAATAAAATCTATAAAAGCACATAAAGCAGTCAAACTACATATAAATATCTTAATAAATGCTGGATGACTTTACTGTTTTTCACACATCAAATTCAGTGAAAGAAGCAGTGAATGTTTTAACTTCAAAACTTAAAGAGATGCCTGATGGAATAAACCCTAGGCTATTTAAATTAAGAAGCACATCCAATGACTTTCAGAGTATTTATGAGACCATGTCCTGACAAAATAGCTGTACTCAAAATAACAAATATGTACAATGCTTTAGACCAATATTTAGGGACACTTCTGTACATTATGAAAATAAGCTTCTGAATATAAAGGCAAATTTCACAAAGAACTTAGGAGAAACTCCAGAAAGTAGCTGTTATAGGAGACATTAAGAGACCTAAATCCTTTTCAAATTATACCATAAACATTAAATTAATGTTTCCATTATTTTGTAGAATTTTTTTCTTTGCAGTTGCACAATTCCATTGTGCAGACCTGAAAAACATTTGTCCCATGTAACAAACCTGTTGACTTTGTAGAGAAGGCTGTTCCTCATGGTCTTCTCAATCTGTTATTGTACTTTTCAAGAAATTTAGGAACGTCTGACAACTGTGATAAGAAACGTCTTTTTTGAACTTGCAAAATGAAACATTACCATTTCAACTCTGCCTTCAATGAAGCAGGATGAGCATTTAACTCATTTTGCATAAAAAAATAATTATTTTCTCTTAAGTTTTGTTCATTACCTAATATAACTTCTAAACAGATAGGATTTTTGTTGAAAAAAATTACACAGCACTATAGGTGGCACAGAAGTGATCCATCTTAATCTAGCTGGTACTGCTTCACATATTCTGGGTTTTTTAATGCTTAAGGAACTGCTAAATTGTCAGTAGTCTTTTTTTTTTTTTTTTTTTACTTTGTTTCTACTACACACATTTAGTCCCTCATCTCCTTTTAACTGAAAACAGAAAACTACACAATAAAAGTTTTATTCAGATTACCTTTACCAAGCTACTGCTTTACAGTGGTGTGATGGTTAACCTTGCCTTACTCTAAAATCCCACATTAATGTATCTAACCTAAAAATATGTGATCTTCTGAACAAAGACTTAAATTTGCTCTAAGGAGGAGGAAGGAGGAGCTGGCAGTGGAATAGAAGGTAATAAAATGTTTCATTCTTCAACTTTTTACTAGGCATGGCTGCCAATGAGATTTCTGTTCAGACATATATGATTTCATTATCATATCCATCATATATGACATCATTTTGCCAGGACAAATGCATTTTTAATCCTGGTTAAACTCAATTGCCTACTTTTAACGTTATATATAAAAAAAAAATAATCTTTCTGTTTAAAAAGTTTCAATGCAGAATGACTTTGCAGAGACAGTCTACATAATTTTAATTCTTGGAGGTTAATTGTACCAATTTCATGGACAGGTACCCACTTTTATGCATTCACCTCCCACTAAATGTTGTTCTTAGGACTTCAAATTCTTTTTTTTTTTTCTAATATATATCACCTGTGGCACTTAAACACCATGACTTTCAAGTTTTCTGTAATAATTATTTTCTTCAAAGGGCTAGCAGAAATCCGTTCTCTTCATTGCATGCTTAGGGGAGCATTATCTTATCTCTCACATTGCTGAATCTCCACAGTGTGTAAACCACACATATGCCGTAACTTAAGAAATGGTACTTCGGGGCTAGAAAAATGCTGATTCACTGGCAGCAAAAAGACATTTACAAAAATATCACATTCTCAAAGGCATTAACTAGTGTTCTTTCTTTTTCTTCTGTTACTATGCATAGTCTACATGAAAGGTATTATGCAGTGAAAAGCAGCATAAATGTAAGTATGAGGTTATCAAACAGGTGTAAAAAAATGCAATCAATTTGAAAAAGGACAAGAAAACAATCAAGGCAAAATAAGAATTAAAACCCAATTCATAATCTGAATTGAATTACTCCTCTGTTAGTGTGCCATTTATCCAGTGGTCAGTTAGGATTGTGTATTTTTATATATATTGCGTAGTTCAACAATGGTTTCAACATTAACTGTCAGAACCATTTGGTAGAAGGTGGACCTACAGCCAAGTATAATAATTTTGAGCTAACCAAGAATTATGATACATGTATGTTATGTTTAAAACTATTTCATGGAATCATACATCATAAAATCATAGAATATCCTGAATTTGAAGAGACACTCAAGGATCATGTATTCCAACTCTTGGCTCTGCACAGGACAACCCCAAAAATCACACTATGTTCCTGAGAGCCTTGTCCAAACATTTCTTGAAGCCTGGAAGGTTTGGCGGATTTTAAAATGCCATAATTTTAAAAACAGGGGTCACCTATTTCTGTGCATTTTCGCTGTAATCTGATACAATGAAAAAAATTCGTCATT
This sequence comes from Dasyornis broadbenti, assembly GCA_013397935.1. NCBI lineage: Eukaryota > Metazoa > Chordata > Aves > Passeriformes > Dasyornithidae > Dasyornis > Dasyornis broadbenti. Next base: position 1,297,485 of record VZRN01003159.1, on the reverse strand, counting down.
TCCCAGCTAGGAAAACCTCCCTGCAGCACTAGCAATGAGTCAGTTCAAAAAAAGTTCTGAGAGAAAATACTGAGACAGAGAAAAAGTTCTTGATTTTGCAAATGTTTTTTACAATTTTGCTAAAAATTAAAAATTAAATTAAAATTAAATTTTTGTACATAGTTCTCCTTTTTGGTTTTTTTTTGTTGTTGTTGTTGTTTTTTTGGGTTATTTGGTTTGTTTGTTTTGTTTTGTTTTGTTTTGTTTTTTTTTTCCAAGAAGAGGCTATGCTCATTCTGAAACAAATGTAAAACCATCCTGCCATCCACTTTGCAACCAAATTTAAGTCTTTGTCTTAGGCATTCTACATTGTAAAGGAACATGATGTAAATAAAGCTAATTGCATCTAGTCCTGGTTCACAAGTTATGAATTAATTTCTATTACTAAATTTTCTCTTTTTGCTGTCACTGTTCTGCTGTTTGGCCACTGTCAGGGTACATGTGGTGCTTCATTCTGGAGTCTTTGCAATTTCACATCCTATGAAATCTATTGAACTTAGTCTAATTACTACCATGGCATAAGAAGTCTACTAAAGGCTAGAGCTAAGTTCATCCCAAATTACAGCTCACAGAATTTTAAACTTATGACTGACATGGATACCAAAGTTTCTGAAGTATATGCTGTTTAGAGGAAAAATAAGTAAATTGATTTTTCCTGATTAGGACTTTAGCCTAAGTTGCTTATCCAATATTATCATATTTTATTATGCAATGGTTCTCTGTAACATTAAACTATGCCATTATCTAGAAGCTCAAGTATTCTTTTCTGTCTACCAAACAGGTATAATAAACTGTAATTTGTTCCCAAAATAAAAAGCAATTCTTTAATAATAGAAAAGAAAAGTACAAGTACTTTAAAGTACAGGCACTTTACTTCTTTAGCAGTAGGGTACATCTGGCACACTATCCAAGCTTTGTTCTATATTATAGTGTACAATTTACAGTTGTAATACATTTCTAATGCATACACTTTGCATTGTGGCACATTAGAAATTCATTGTCCATAACATTATGGTAAATTTCCATACCATACTTAAGTATTAATCAGTCTCATTCAAGAACCATTTCAACCAAATCTTGTATTTTTACATTTTAACACATTTGCAAATTTTTATCAAATGGGCATAACAGAATAGGCAGCTAGAATTCATTACTTATTGTACAAAGAGTGAAATTATTCCAAAGTAAAATATATCTTCTATTCTTGGTTTTAAGACTGTTACTGAGAGTGACAGAAAATCTGGGAAGTGAAGAAATATTTCTACATTTATTAATCTCTTAACATTTCTTTGGAGGCTCTTGTAGAACCTTTTCTTAAAGTTCAGTTAAATGATTCATTTGCAGCTGTGCTAAAACTGACCATCATCTTATACAGAACTTAGATTTTTTCTGTTGCTGCTGTCTATACCCTGATACATCCATAGTCAACAGTCTCATCACTTCTTGACCTTTATTTTGTGAAGCATTGGTAAACTCAGTCTAAACACTGGAAAAATTTTAACTGAATGTACCAAAAATACAAACTCAGTCTCTATTAGCCTGATAAAGTTCCTATACATGGGACTACCAAGAAGACTGTCCTCAACATTATTCATATTTTTGAAATTAGATTATCAGTTTCAGTTAATTTTTTTTTTACCTAGTTCAGTAAGGTAGATAAAGAGGCACAAAGGCCTAGTATTTTAAAGACAAATGATAAGCCCTACTCTCCTACCAATAAGTCATTGGAAACTATTTTCTGGAGCAGTGCTATAATGTGCTATTGTGTTGAACACCATTTAATATGCAGGAAGTTTCCATTCTGTTGCTTATTAACAGTTTTCAATATGTGGACAATAATCCTGGATGGTTGTAGGTAACTATATCCAAAAGAAAAAGCCACAAATTTATCACTGAGCAGATGCAAAATTACAAATTAAGAAATATCCTAATATTTTGATTGATACAAATCTTAGTTGGAAGGAAAAACAAAACAAAAACCTGGAGAAAAAAAAAGAGCTATGAAATGTCATTTACTTTACATAAAATCACTTATGTTGAAAATTTGATGTCATTTTTAGGGAATTTCAGTAATTCCATCTGTATCTCTAGCTTTCAGGAGCTACTTCCTGAAAACATTGTAACTTTCGCTATATCTATATACTAATTTAGCTGACAGTTGAATAGAAAGAAAACATAGTCTTAATTACCATTTCTGAGTTTCATGGCATAGAAAATAATTAATTTGTAATCTGTACACATATTTGAAATATTACAAAATTATTACTTATAAATTTTACAACTGCTTATTTTTATTTCTTTCCTGAAACTTTTGCTTACACCCCATACTCACTTAAGGGAGAGAAAAAAGGATAAATTCCAACATCTGACTGATTTGTTTATCTTAAACAAACAATAGCAGATTTACATGTCTTAATATTTTAGTGCTTATGCAGTTAGGAAAAAGTATCCAAGAAAGTAACAGAAAACCTCTTCTATTTCCCCACTCAGTTTTGAAGCACCTGAGTGTAAAATAAATAAAATGAAAACTGTTGCCCTTTGCCTGAGAAAATGAAAATAATCATTTCCCCCCCTACAGAAGGAATAAAAAATATTTTTGGAAAAGAAAACATAGGTTAGCTATTTCCCCCATCTTTATGAATTTCCTGTTCTGTTTCTTCTCCACTCTTTCTCAAAAGTTTTTAAAAATGAAGATTCACATGAACATCATGGATAACAGGAGACTCATTCCCTTAGCAACAGAAACAGCCAAAATTCTTCATAGTCGAGATTTAGTTATTATTTGATATTAATATGTTTTGGACAAAGCTATTAATTTGGACAAAGATATTAATTAATATCTGGTCTGGCAAATGTTCCTCCTCAGTAATGTGCCACTTTAACAAATAACTATGGCCAGATTCAGCCTGGCACTATAAGTTTTGAAGCTCTATGGAAAACATTGCATAAGAATACTTCAATTTTTTGACAAGTGTACAATACATACAGAAAGATCTCTTCAGGCCATTCAGTGAGAACAACCCATAATAAGAAATTTTTCATATATGCTTTGTTTCATTTTGCTTCATGGAAGGGGAAATGTCCTGGGGTGAAAAAGTAGAAAGGGAATAATTTTCTTGGCATCCACCTGCCATAAATCTCTGTAAGGTGATGCCTTTCCTGTAGGGATAATGAGAGTGCAATAGACAGAAAAGGCAATTACTTAGTTTGAAATAAATCAACAATACAGAATATGAATTCTGCTTTTAAGTCTTCTTAGTTCAGAAGAGAAGGAGTATGCTTTTGTTACTCTAATTCAAAGTGATAAAACTGCAGATTTCTTGCTTCCAGTTTACAATGGCATTATTACAATATTTCTTGCAAATACATAGCAATGTTTGCACTTAATTCCAACAGGCTCAGAAGTTCTCAGCTGTACTAATTGGATCACAGGTTTCTTTCCCTGCTAGTACCTTGCTAATATTCACCATCTTCAAAGGAGTCAGTCAGATGCAGGGTGGTTTCTGCATTAGAGACTGAAGTCATCGCTATGCAAAACCAAAATTTTAGTCTGACTTTCTGCTTACATGGGAATCTAGAGTATTTACATTTTTATTTTTCCACTTCTCATTTGCTATTCATATTCATCATATATTTATACACGTTTGGAAGAGTAGGAGTTTCTCTTAAAAGTTTAATTTTCCCTGTAGGCTACTGTNACTTCTCATTTGCTATTCATATTCATCATATATTTATACACGTTTGGAAGAGTAGGAGTTTCTCTTAAAAGTTTAATTTTCCCTGTAGGCTTCTGTTTTTTTTTTTTTTTTAATTTTTTTTTGTTTGTTTGTTACTGGAGACTTGCTGATGCAACTTATCTGAGCCACAACTGCTGCCTGTTTCCTCCAAAGACACTGCAGCTTGCAGTTTATCAGCTGTAAATAGCATCTTAGCATCTGTTTTGCACCAGAATCTGCTGGTTTGTTGTGATTCCAGTAAGAAAGGCACCCAGGCTCTGCAAAGTATCAATTCAAATACTGTTTATTAAAGATAACACTACACAGAAAGAGTAATCTTAAATCTCTCAGATGCTGGGAATCTCAATCTGTGCAACATCAAACGTTTCTTCAATCTTTGATCAGGACACAGCACTCAGTGGAGCCTCTGTCTGTGGTAGGATACCCCATTTTAATCATTCACAAGAAAATAATTTTTTTCACTGTCAAATAATAATAATTTTTCCACAAAACTTCTTTCTGAACTTCTAGATGATTTAAAAAACAAGACCACAGAAATGTCATAATTGCTGGTGTCAAGTGGACAATGCAGTTCAGCATCACCTTGAGAGGCTGCAGCCTCAACCTCTGCCATCTCAGTCATGTGGAGGGTTCCATCACTGGGAAACCCAGAAGTTACTGGAGATCCTCATCATCAGCCTGTGCTGGTGATTCAGAGCACTGCAGCTGCACCAGAGCTGGTGTCATGCAGTGCTGCAGCATCTCCACCATGGCTGAGTTGATTGCATTCCTGATGCCTATGATGGAGATCCAGTGGTTCAATGCATAGTTGCAGGCCAAACGTTTTTGGGCTGGTGGCCTACGGCACTGTGGTGTGGGATTAGGTGGTTTGGGGCTTGTATGGAATGGTATTGCATGCTGTGGTGTGGAGAGGCATGAGGGTCTGCAGGGTAGGCCCAGAAGCTGCTGCCCTCTCACCCACATCCTGTGCGCTCTGCAGAGCACTGGAAGTGCTGTAGAAGCATGGCAAAAGCCCATGTATAGGAGCAGAGTGGTACGTGGCCCTGGCTCCTGACAAACAGCCAATACCTCATAGCAGCAATAACCCAGGACTGTGCTGGGGGCTGTCCTGCCTTGGCAGCTTCTCTCCAGGCAGGTGTAGAAGTGCAGGAGCCCACACTGATCTCAGATGCAGTGAATGCTGAGGAAGACCACCAGATCCTGCCCCAGTGTCTCACCCTATGCCCTGCCTCTGCCCATGCTGGGCAGCGCTGTCCAGTAGCCAAAGAGGGCTGCTGTCCACAGGTCCTGCCACAGGGGCCAGGGTCTCGTCCCTCTTCTCTGCATGGTGAATGTGAAAGCTTCAAGAAAGGAACAACTGTCCCCACTGGCCTTCCTGCCATTCCTAGGAGTCATGAGAACCTACGTGTCATGGCACAGCTCCATTTCCATGGACTCCTTCTTCTGGCCTGATACCACCATTGACCTGACCATTCTCAACCACTTGGAACAGTGCAAGTTCAGCAAGGTTGTCCTGAGGCCAGTAACGAAGCTGGAGATTGTCTTTCACCAGGATCCCCACTGGAGCTTCTGTCAGGAGCAGACCCAAAGCAGGGATGCTTGCTGGAAACAGCAAGGACAGTGCACAGAATCCTGTGGTGGGGAGGTGCACCCCAGCAGTGTCCCAGACATGGCTGTAGCCTGTGATGTGCTGCTCCTGGAGCTTATCCACATCTTCCCCTAGACCCAGGTGCTGTCCAAGCGGAATGGAGAGGCACTGCAGGAGGAGCTGGTCCAGTGGAGAGAGGTACTGGGGGCCTGCAGAGGTGTCTGTACCAAGGTCCAGTCCAGCTGTTGTTCCTGAAGGACACTGTCCCCTCAGAGCTGCAGCAGGTGGATGTGGACTAGGCTGCAGATGGGGGCGTGACCCAACCATGTCCTCTTCCGTAAGCCCCTGTGGTGGCAGAGCTGGACCCAGAAGAAGAATAACAGAAGTAGGATTTCATTAATCCTGAGCATCCAGTGAGTGTTGGATCAGGAATCCCCTGGACTACCCCGATCTGATCCAAAATATTAAAAAATGTTTATTTTTTCTAGTCCTGGTGCTGTGATTCTTCCATCCATCCCACAGATGGGGGTGTAACACCCTCAGTGCCTGACTCCAGTGGGGACTGAGCACCGCTGAAACCCACCAAACGGGGAGGGTCTGGGGTGTCCAGTACCCCAGTGGGCCTGCTGGCATCTGGAGGGTTAGATGGGCTGGAGAACTGGGTGGTGGGTACCACCATGAGTAGAGACATCGGTTCAAGGCTGGTTTCATGGCTGGATTTGGTGGGGCATGAGACTCCTTGAAGGGGTTATTCCAATTGTAAGTGCCTAGAAGTGGTAACTGCAGCTGAGGACATGGGAGTGTGAGTGGATGAGAAACTCAACATGACTCAAAAATGTGCACTCACAGCCCAGAAAGCCAATTGCATCCTGGGCTGCATCCAAAGCAGAGAGGGCAGCAGGTCAAGGGAGGTGGTTCTCTTCCTTTACACTGCCCTCCTGAGACTCTCCCCCACAGAGTACTGCTTTCAGACCGGATTGTTAGAAACAAAAGTCCTGAATTCACAAAATATGATACCCTATCCTGTGCAGATGCTTGAGGGTCTTCCTTTACACTGCGAATTAGTTTAGCTGATCTCCGGTACAGTGAAAGTGAAAAACATTTTTCCATGTGCTTCCACCAGCCACTCAGCTTGCCTTTGCAATTATTATATAAATGCAGAAAGACCACTACACATTTGGAAGATGAAAAACCATCATGGCATGAGTGGTTAGAAGGGTCTACTTCTGAAGAATTAAGGAAACTCAGAATATATGAGAAAGAGAAGGAGAAAGAAGCAAGATCATTGACTAATGGGATAAGTTCATCTTCATTGTTACTGATGAAAACCTAGCAGAGAGTGACTAAGTCTGTTTTTTACTAAGATGATTCATAACTCCTTTTATCATTTGCATAGAAATAAGTGGTGATTAGGATCTTGTTCAAGATCTATATTAGGAAATTAACAGCTTTGCCAATTATCCTGTTACAAATTTCTTACTTTTCTGTAAGTACTCTCATGAGATGGCAACAGATTCCTTTCAATATGAGAGTCTTTACCAATGGCATGTCAGTCTGGAGGCGTTAGCAATGTCTTCTCCTGTTTAATAGTGTATCAATGTTTCCTTCTTAAAGCATAGTATTGTAGCAGTCAAAGAGTTACGCTACTTAGCTGCTGAGGCACTTTTCTTACATGATACCTAATAAAATCTTCCTTTGAATGTTCCCTTCTGAAGTACATGTACAAAGAAATAGTTCAATTCCCTGTCCATACAAAGTCTCTTCTGTTGAAAGAAGGCTAGGTAAGTTATGAGTAATGATCAATGCAAAGCAAATTGCCTAAAAGTACAGACTACTCAATCTACTGAGTGACACATAGAAAACACCTTAGTTTGTCAAAAACATCAAGCATTGGTTAATTCAATGCAGAGTTGTAGAGAAGCAGCAGGTTCTATTAGCTATTTCTGACAGACTTCATCACACTCATTTTAGGGAATATTTAACATATATAACATAAGAATTGAAACCAAATGCCACAACCATTGCCTGGAAATGAGAGGAAATAAGTAGTATGTATCATAAAAGAGAACAGAATATGACAGGTAATTGTAGAATTCCTGAAACACCAGGTTTTATGAATTACAAAATTATTATACTCTGTCACTAAAAAAATAGCGAGTAGGGAGTTGACCTTGACTGGCTGCCAGACCCGCATCCAGCTGCTTTCTCACTTCTCTTCCCAAACAGGACAATCAGACAAAATAAGATGGAAAACCTTTATAAAGATGAGGAGATTGCTCCCCTGCTAGTGTCAGAGGCAAAATATTACTGTGCCATGGGTTTGTCCATGGGCAGAAGTGTGGATAACTGCTCTGGGTTAGTTCTCTTCACAGGCTGCAGGGATTCGTCTTTCACTGGGACCTCTCCAGTGGGGAGAGGGACAACTGTTTCATTTTGGTCTTCTCCATTAACTGTAGAAGAATCTCTGTTCTGATGCCTCAAACGTCTCCTTTCCGTCCTGTGATGTTGGTGTACACAGGGTTGTTTTTCTCAAATTTTTCTAATTTGTCTGTGTCACAACTCCTTCAAAATACTTTTTACTCTTTCATAAATATGTTTTCCAGGAGGCACTGTCAGCTTTAGAGTGAGCTCAGCTGTTTCTTGTGGCAAGCCCTTTCCTGACCAAGGTGGAATTGGCTCTGTCAGCATGAGGCAGCCCCTGGTTTCTTCTCACAGAGACTAAGACTGCAGCTCTCTCTACCAAAATTTTGCCATGGAAGTCCAATATAATTTTACTAATAGAAGAGTTTCTCTTTAATTTTACAATATTTTTAATTAATGTTACTTACTTTTAAACCTACCAACATGGTCTGTGGCCTAAATGACTGTTTCATCAAATTTATCAGAAAATCCATATTTATGTTACTTTTTGTAACGAAAATATTTCATTCATTTTCAGAGCTTACTTTTAGACTAGTATTTTTCATCATGGGTCTCATTAACTACTAGGATAACTTTCATTCATCATCTTTTAACATTGCATAGTGTCATGCCAATCACTCAGAAGGGCAAAACTACATAGTGGTTGTATCCGATACCTGATACAATTTAAATGTATCTCGGTTTTACAGTCTCCTCCCTCTTTGTCTCTACATTCAAAATTTTATACATCTTGTTGCATTTCTTAGATATTTTAATAGAGAAACCCTAATTTTTTTTATTAACTAGCTTTCTTACTGGTGTGCATATTTAAGCAAAAAGGGGTAGCCAGGGTTGGAAGGTAAATATAACAAAAACAGTTAAATCACAGATAAAATCCCATTGCAATAAAATAAACACTTTTTTTCAAGACAGAATCACAGAGTTGTTGAGGTTGTAAGGGACCTCTGGAGGTCATCTCGTCCAATGTGCCTGTTTAAACAGTTTCAGCTACACACTTTGCTCAGGGCTATGACTGGATGACTTTTGGAGCTCTCCAAGGAGGGAGACTTCACAATACCTCTGGACAATTTGTTCCAGAATCATTCTCACAGTAAAAAGCTTTTTCATGATGGTCAGAAGATATTCCATGTGTTTAAGTTTGGGCAGAATGTCTCAGGTCATGTCAGTAGGCAACACTGAAGTATTTTTTTTTTCTTTTTTGCAGCTTCCCTTCAGGCATTTGTACATATGGATATCTCTCCTCAGACCTCTTCACCATGCTGAACCATCTCAGTTCTCTCAGTCTTTCTTTCCATGAGAGATGCACAAGTTCCTTAATAAACTTAGTGGCTCTTGTCTGAATTCCCTCTAGTAGCTCCTTCTCTCTCTTTTACTGGGAACCTCAGAGCTGCATACAATACTCCAGAGATAATTTCCTTGACCTGCTGGCAACATGTCTCTTAATACAGCCCAGGATATCTTTTGCATTCTTTGACACATAGGACACTAAGTTGACCAACTTGGTATCTTCCTGGGCCTCCAGGTAATTTTCTGCAGAGCTGCTTTCCACCTAGGCAGGCCCCATATATAGTGGTGTTTAGCAGTTAGTCTTCCCCAGATGGGAGACTTTGCACTTCCCTGTGTTGAACTCCGTGACATTCCTGTCATCTCCTTTTTCCAGTCTCTTGGGATCCCTCTGGTTGGTAGGACAACTTTCTGTCCTACCATCCAGACCATTCATTACAGAACCATGGGGCTTGGCTTGGGCTTGGGCTAGGAGATCTTGTTCCAACCTCCTGCCATGGACAGGAAGGCCACCCACCACACCAGGTTGCTCAGAGCCCCATTCAACCTGGCCTTGAACACTTCCAGGAATGAACATCTGCTTCTTTGGGAAACCCATTTCAGTGCCTTACCGCCAAGTACAGAATTTCTTCCTAACAACTAACATAATCTGTTCTCTTTTAGTTTAAAACTGTCTCCCCTTGTCCTATCAGTACCCGTCCATGTAAAAAGTCACTGTCCCTCTATTTTATAAGAGTTCTTTAGGTACTGGAAGTTCTCAATAAAGTCTCCCCAGAGCCTCCTCCTCTCCAAGCTGAACTACTCCAAATCTCTCATTCTATCTTCATAGGAAAAGTCCATCTCACTGTCAACCAGTCCATACTTCAACAACTTCTCTATGAAGATTGGGGACTGATGTTTTGTTTTAAAAATAAGGCTAATGCAATGTTTTGCTTGTGGCCCGTTAGTGGCCTTGAATATTTAGAGGGACAGAGGCAATTAACTGGCACAAACCTTACCCTGTGTTCTTGTTAATATAGTGTATGCTAGGTAAATCATCTCCTACACTGAAAATGGCATAACAGTTTGAATTTTCTGTAATAATTCTGGTATTTTTTGACAGCTGTAGTATACCAGACAGTCACAAGGCAGAGAGTGAATCATGATACAAAGCGATGCCAACTGTGAGTAATCTATTGGTGTACATGCTTTTCTATAAAACAGATGCATTTGTTTGTACTTTTAACTTCTAGGAGCAAAAACAGACACTGGAATTAATATTAATAACTTAAACAAAGACAAGAAAATATTGCAGTAGCGTTCATTCTTCATATTAGTACTATTATTGAATGAAATTCTCAAATGAAGCTGTAATGCTTCATTAAAGAACAATAAAAGAGTAAAAGGAAAATTTCTTCTCTCTCTCTCTGTCATGTTGCTCTACCTTTCCCTTTTTAAATGAATCAACTTATCTAATGACCTAAAATGATTCAATAACCAAACCATTTTCTGCACCAAAATGTCTCTTTTCTGTATACTCTATAAATAGATCTTGAAAAATATACCAATTATCTTAAGACCTGCTTCTGCTCTTTTCAGCTCTTCTGGGATTGCATTTGATGTCTTGCACATAATGAATGAGGAAAGAAGTGCTGTCATGAAAGAAGTTTCTTGGGAAGCATTTCTGCATCTCCCATTTCTGTAGAGTAGAAGATGCTTCTGTCTCTACTGCTACAACTTGAATTGCAGAAGGTAAGTGTGACAGCACTTTAAAGAAAAAAAAAAATAAAGTAGAAGTAACTGGAGAAAATGTATCTTCAATACAAGGAGTATATAATAGGTCACCTAAGCCTCTCCTTTTGTCTTTTATAAGTATCTGAAATCCTTTAGGATCCCTTTTCACTTTGCTTAGTTTCTTTACTAAGGGTATTATTTTTTGGTAGTGTTATACTTGCCGACAGTCAGCTTTAGACACACAACATTAGACTTAATATCTACAAATTTTAAGAGATCTATCAAAGTCATGAGTCATGTGCACTTTCCCAAACTCTTCTTCTAGCTCAACAGAAGTTGTTCCCTCTATCACTTCTTTGTCCTACTCATATTTGCATTTTCAATTATTTTGGTATCACTCCATATTTGGAGGAAAAGGACAAAGCAAAGGAGGGTTAATGCTACCCCAGAAAGTTTAGGTTTGGTATCCTGTGAAAGAAGAGAAAATCAGGTTTTTGCTCCTTCTCACCTCCTATTCAAATAATGAAAATTCTAGAACTGGAGTATATATCAGATTAAAATTTAAGCTCCCTACTCTATGTGTGCACTGCAGAATGACATAAAATATTATCCAACAACATTTTAAGCAGAAATTTATAACAAAAGCTTTCTTTAATCAATCTGTCACTAACTACAGTTTTATTATGTACTCTATTGGAAGTGAGTGCGGTATGAGAGAGTCAGCTCCCTTAAGGCTCTCTTTTAAAGCAGAAAGGGATAATCATTAAAGCAGGAAGCCATAAGCAGTAAAACACAGGCACAAATCTGACCAATATTTTAAGGACAGTGGTAATGAACTCGTTGATAAGGGGCCACTGGAACATGGGAATATTCATTTCAGTAGGATTATATCAATTATATATCAAGTACCTTGTGGAAGGGGATGGTAAGGAAAAGGGAGAAAGCACTAACAAAATATACAGAGACACACAAGTGACAAGTAAACATAATGGACATGAAGGCAAGAAGCAAACCTGGCCAGCACACTGACTGATGAGCTACCAAGGAACTGCAGCAAAGAGGGGCTTTGCAGCTGACAGGGATGCAAACCTGAGGATCCAGGAGGCTGGGAGGCTGGTGGGACTGTGCAAACTGATGGAGAACTGTGCAGGAGAAGGGGACTGGGAAGAAACAAAGGGGAGGTAGGCAGAAACATTATAAAATGGGCTAGTCAAATGTAAAATGCTGCCGTCAATAAGCTTTTCCAGCTAAGACCTGCATATGATCACTACAGACCATCCTGTCTTCTTCTTAAATTATTTTTTAACTACATCTCTGCATAATCTCACTCATCCTGTGTCTGTGAGCACTGGAAGGGCTCAGTAACACTTTCTTGTTGTCTTGACTGATGTGAATGAGGAGCTCAGCGCCAGCAGCTGGAGCAGGATCACAGTACATCGTGCATGTGCTTGTTGCTGGCTGCTGTAAGGGCTGAGTGTCTGCACAGCTCCCCAAGCGGGGTTTGTTTGTGCCATCTGCATGTATCATTTGATTGTAAACCATAAAGAGGACAGCCCTTAACACTATGTCTGTTGTGAAATGTTCTATTCGTTCTCCCCAGGGGGTCAGAACCTCAGTATTTAGTTGCTATTGTAATTGTTTATGCTAATAATATCCTCTTCCAGATAAGTGTGAATTATTGAGTGCTCCCTTTCTTACCATCATATTTATAATTCTCTAAACATGCCTGTCGTTGGCTGAAGAGCACCATTTGATTGTAGTTGAGAGAAGTTACTTTATAAATTTGTTTTAGTGATATTTTAATATAACATGGCAAGAAATTTCAGGTGGATTGAGTGAGGACAGACATGACCTTTTTTATTATGCTTCACCTTTATGAACCAAAAGTCCAGGCAAATATAATTACCTTCATGGACAACTATAGTGAATTTTCTTTGTATTAAAGACTTTTATTATGTGCTGGTGCCAAATCGAACTGCTATGTTTGCCAACCATAATTCTCACTTGACTTCTTAATTTCTGGTAACTACATAAATACCTAATTTTTGGTCTGTAAAAGAAATAGTGCTTCTGAGCTCGTCTGTATGGTTCAAAAATAAGATGGTAATTCTAAATTTACATATTTTGTGAAATTAATTTTTAGGAGTATCTTTAAGATAACAGATGCTTCACAGGACCACATTTTAAACGTGGGAGAGCAGTCTGAAATCAAGAAAACTTTTTTTAAAATCTAAATTGATGCTCTACTCCAAATTCTAAGAATACAAGTGTCATGAACAGTATAATTCTTTAGTTTTATTTGAAAAAACTGTCAATCTTAACAGTTTTCCATAGTAACATCTGGATTTGCAAAGTAGATAAGTAAATGGGAAGGATTAATTCACCCTCATTTAAGAGGTATATCTAAGACTATATTGTTCCTTCTCCTTGAGTCTCTGTTAATCCTCAGTTCTTCCTGAATACACAGTACAGAATGTATTTACTTGGGCTTTGCCAGGAGTGAAAAATACTGGACCCTGCTGACCCTAATCCTAACTTCACTTAACGTATGAATGGGGTATATATCTTAGATACTTATAGCAGAAATAAATCCTGGTGGTGCTTTTAACTTAAAAAGTAGATTGTGATGAGAGATTAACTATATCAGTACTTATGTTGCAAAGGCAGAGCAAAAGTTTTCATTTTCGAGTAAAGTTTGGTATATTGGTGTTTTGACTGAAGGCAATGAATGAGTTCCTTTTCATTTCTTGGTTTATTTTGCAGTTTGAAACTGGTCTCTTTAGCTTTCACACCAACAGAGTTAATTTTCAGCGTGGGACTTTTATATATATATTATTGAAAATATTATTCTATCTATGAGTACACTTTTTTCTACTGTAGTAAGTTTTCGAGAAGGAGATACCATTATGAACCAAATACAGTTGTGAAACCAATCTATTTTGTCTGTGTCAATATATACATTGGACACAGACAAAGTAGATGTATTTACACACAGATATAAAAATGTATACATTTAAAAATTAGAATTATGTCTGTTATATGTATAATAGGAATATATATGTATTTTTACCATATATTTTTATATAACCATTGTGAATATTCCTGAGTTAGAAATACTGGTAAAAATTCTACACTGTTTCAGGGTATGCTCGTTATTAATTTAGTAGATATTTTATTTTAAGACTCACAAAGAGAATTTGTTTCTGCCCATTTCATGTTATTGCCAAAACGGCTTGCAAGCAGGAAACAAGGATACCCATTACTTCTCTATACTGCTGACAGCAATGCAACACATACATGCTTGCTATCACAAATGAACACCATTTGGTATCAAAACATGAAACTCATCTAAACTCATTTCAGACTAGGTGAAAACACTATCTTATCAAAGGAAACAACCTGTCGATTCAGAAAACAAAATACATTGTTTAGTATCATTTGATATTTTTTAAGGGTTTGCATATTTTTCTTTTCCTTCAGAGTGTAAAACAGTATGCAGTGACTGGAGCTGGAATGCAAATGTTTTGTTTATCTTTTATATATAAGCTTTTTTAATGGGGAGCTTTGTATTTTATGACCCTTTTAGGCTTGCAGCTTTATTCTGAGTCATGGAGTCTGTTGTTATTTATGGTCAGCTGGAGATTAAATTTCCTGTTTGTAATTATTAAAAAGTAAACTCCTAAAAAGCATTTGAAATTTTTCACAGACAGTTCCAATTGCCAATCTGTACACTTTTCCCTAGTTTCTTAATAGAATGGGTTCACTTCCACCCAAGTCTGAATACGGATTTTAAAAATAATGGCTACCAATTTTTTTTTAAATGTAAATGAATCCATATTTATAGATTTAGAATAAGCAAATACATGTATGTCTGAAAGAGCATATAAAAACATGTATCTTCTCAAAATACAAAGTAACGTGGAAGGGTATGTTTCATACCTCCCTCACTCAACTTCGTATGGTAAAAACCTGAGGTTATATATGTTCATTGTAATTAATAACTATAATTTATAATAGCTTAAGTTATTTTAAATATATCTTCAGAGCCAATTAAGTGAATTTCAGGCTAAAAATTGCTAATTTTATTTTATATGCTTGCCTCTGCATTTTCATGAAACTGATAAAAAAACCAAATACCACTTTCAGGTTTGAAGATGTGCAAACCCCAAACTAGTATGCTATTCTGATAGAGAACCTCTGTTCTTTTATGCTAATTTTTATTCCAAAAGAGAAAAAAATATACTCAAAAAATTAAACTTGCATTCGGCCAAAACCTTTGTAAAATGAAATTGTCATTTAAGACTGCATCTAAAAAATTCCATTGTAAGTAATAGAGAAGAAAACTTAGATTTAGGAATAATTGGTAGATTAAGTATGCTCAACTTCTCCTGAGAAAATGAAACTCAGTTTATTTCAAAGCCAGTTGAGATAACCTGAATTGTTGTACTATAAAATATAAAGCAGGTCATGCCTTCTCTGAAGACTTCTATCCTAAGCCCAATTCCGTATCAGATAATTTGAATGAACTTTACACTGTTGTCAGACATGGAACAAGAACTGTGAGGCTTCTGAACCAGCCATGCCACCACATGAGCACAGAGGGAAAAAGTCGAGTGCCTGTTCCATGCTGCTGAAGCCACCAGATCATCAGCGCTCAAGCAAAATCAATCGACAAACCCCAAGTACATCCCACATAAGATCCTGTCACACTGTTCAATTCCACTATAAAAACAACCTTAGCCTCTGAGTGCCCCAGTTGTAGACACAGTACCTTTTTCGTATAGTTGAGTAGTATAGTACAGAATAGCTGACTTTAACACAAACTTTCGCTGCAAAAACAATGTACATCCATCATTCCTGTTAGAACTTTTAACCTCTGTTAGCACACAGTTTAATCATTGACTTTTCCAGTTTCAGATTTCATTTGGAAGCATGCCATATCAGGGAACAGAGCTGAACTTACATGGGAAAAGTTGTTTTTTAAAAAAATAAATAACATGGAAATCACATTTAAGTTAATTGTGCAAGTTACCAATACTAAAAGTAAAATTCGCTATATCACAGCTATGGAAGGGATATAATTTAAAATAATAATAATAAAAAAAAAGTACTATTAACTAGAGACTAACAGATAATAACTTCTGGTCATTTCCTAAATGTTTCTATCATGATGTGCCTTTAGAAATACTAACTTGGAATAATACCTGCATTTTGTGCCTGAAGTGGGAGGTAAGTTCATTAACAGTGCTCATGTAAACAGCTCTATAGAGCACAGAGGAAGAAAAAAAGTCATAATACTGAGAGGACAGCTGACAGAGAAGTAATAAAACTTCATCAAACCTTGTAAAATTGAAACTTCTACAGTTGAAATTCTTCATAACAGATTTAGTGTAGATGGATCACAAATTAAGAATGGTTTTGTCAATATAATTTCCTTTCTACCTAAATTTCTTATTCTGAGTTTTTAAATTAACATTTCTTTTTTGTTTTCAGCCAACCAAAGCCTTTTTATTTCAAGATAATTTTTTTTTTAAATTTTCATTGAAAAGGATAATAAAATAAATAAAATAATTTACTTCCATGTGATCAGTGAGTGAAAATGTTCAATATTTTGTTACTGGAAAAACCCCAGACCTCAAATATAGGGGGAAGATTCAATGCTGACACAGAGCCAAGTAACTTGCTCTAGACGCAATAGGCTTTATGAAAGTCTGAAAAATATATTGTCACTGACAAAATCAAGATGAGATATTTTTTCCCTGTCTGAAGATGTCATACAATTTTGCAGGTACACCGTCATAATTCACTTTATTTATATGTAAGATACTAAAGAAGGAGCAGAAGTTTTGCAGATCAGCATTCCCAGTAGTATGATAATAATATGCAATCTTTTAGCAATAATTTTGCAAAGAATATGTACAGCATACAAGAAATTCTTGTCAAATGTATACTTTATATGCATGGATATAAATGCATATGCTTGTGTTTCACCAAAAATTCACAAGTACAGTTGACTCTCTAATAATCCTTTCCTACAAATAAATGCAAATTAGGAACTGTGCTGCTGCTTTTTAACAGGGTTATTGATATATTTTTCTATCATTTCAGACGTCAATCAAAAAGAAAATTTAGCTTCAATTACACATAAAACTAATGTTTCAGTTGGTAGATGGATCAAAGAACTAGTCTTTCAAGACTGCTTACATTTCAATGAAACAGATGTCAAAAGCATAATGTATCATGTATTTCACAAATGAAACTTTGAAAGTAATATCTCAAATTACCTTGGAATTTTACAGTGACTAATTTGATATTTTCTCTATTTTCACCCTGCAACTTGGGCATGCAATTTAAGAACCTAAATCCTTCTTTGCCTGAATGAAGGTTGGTGTTTTGCTAGGGTACTTCTGCAATTTTTCTTTCCCACGAAAATAAAAAGGGAAATGTTTTAGGAAAACCAATAAAAACATACCACAAGGAAAGTCGCTACAACTGTAGTCAGTACGTATCAAACTGATTAACAATCACAATTCCCAGTTGTTTGCAGGCATAACTGATGGCATCACATGTGCTGAAAGGCAAACAAGATACCTCTGCATGCACCATTAATTTTAAATAAATGCAAATACAATTGAGTTTGTACAACTCAAATCACAGCCATTTAGTACAAAGAAAAGTTTGAATGTAATGAACATAGAGTATAGGCTACAACAAGGGAAGCTTAAGATGCTAGGTTGAATTACTGATCTTTCATCTGTCTACTCACTAGTTTTTTGGGCTCCACAGCTTTAAAGCCACTTTGACTATCTCAGCACAATAATGAGACCTTAGCTGGGGCATGGCAAGGATATGTTCACAGCTGTTCCAAAGGACAAGTGCTAAATTAGAAAGAAACAGAAGAAAACCCAAATGAAACTTACAAGCAGAAGCAGAATGATGATGACTAATGGGAGACCATGAGAAAAAAATTATCCAAGAGCCAGATTTCAGGAATGACTTCAAACGAGGAAGCAGAACAACTGTTGTGAGTGTTCGACTTCAGTTGCATAAAGGCAAATAAGGGCAGGATCATCACAACAGATAGTGATTCTTACTTCAGCAAAACACTCTCAAAGTTTTCTGAACTACAAAGCAATGCATCATATATTCAGTGAGAAACAAAATACAGAGACATAATTGTACACAGATGTATCCTCTTCTCTAATGGAGAAGGTTCTCTAGCATCTGGTGCTGATAGATGAAGTAGGATACATTATAATATTCTCTACATTTAGTTTGCCACAACTTCTGAATATCTTGGCTTCATAATTAGGTGAATTATATTGAGCTTTGTTGTTGAGCCCAAAGACAAAACCAGCAAACACTACTTTGGGTGTAGTTTCATTTCTTTTCCAGTACAAACCTTCACATCTGCCCTATCGGCTAAGAAAGGAGACTGACAATTCATTCTACATGGGAAAATATGGTACTGATGCACAAGGGTAACAAATATTATAGCCAAGATTGCTATCCTGTTCGTCAGATTACTTGTTAATATCTTCTGTAATATTACTTATGTCATCCCTTCTGAATAAGGTGAAATTAAGATTTTAAATTAATTTGTGAGTGGCTTCAGGGTGCTCTTTATACACAGGTTATTAGTGTGTCATTTCTGTTACCTGTATATTCCCTGCACCTATAATTTTTGTTACATTATAGGAAATGTTCACCTGCACTGTATCTCAGTAATTAATTTATGCCAACAACTTTGTTTACTGAACATGAAGTACAGGCCCTTGGTTTTGAAAAATTATTTATTACGTAATTACTTAAAAACTGACTATTTTTTTCCTTGTATCTAAGGTTTTGGCACTTAATCTTCTACTGGTAAGTTGTTTTATCCCTGCATTTCTTTAGTGTTCAAAAACATGTACTAACCACTCTTGCAACGTGCTGCAGTTTAAATTGCCATTTTCCATATGTTTTAAATAGATCATTTGACTCTAATTTATCTTCAGGAGTTTTTCTACACTGACCTGCTACACCAAGTCTGTGCATTTTTGGTTTTGAGGCTTTCATTTCCATTTGTCTTTGCTAGCCTCATCACTGTTGATGCTTGTTTGGTATGTTAGTCAGACCAGACGGTGAACCATCTTGAAGGATCCACCCTGTATGCCATCTACCTAATTAGGGAGGCTCAATTTCTAAGGCAACAGCTTGCGGTGTCTGAGGGATCTTCTGTTACAGACACCACCACAAATCATTATTCAGAGTGACATTAATTAATTGGTCTCTTCCCACGATTTACTCTGCTTTGGCAAAGACATCACAGCACTTTATTTATATTAGCTCCCCCTCCTCTCGAGTCTATTATCAGCTCACCTGAGGAGTCCTAAACTTCTATTATTCATATTAAAGATAAATAATTTTGTTGCTTTCTTCTGAACTGTCAGTCAATGCTTTGTCATGGACTTGTGGCCCTTTAGTTGCTTAGCTGACTGGCTGTTTCCTCAAATCCACTCATCACTGTTCATAACATATCTGGAAAGCTTTGGGATTTCCCCAGTGGTGCATTTACTCGTTTTATGGTTGAATAATTTCTTTCTTGGAAGGGAGACAAAGAACTTGTAACATAAACAAGTTCCTTCCTTCCTTTACAATGGGAGTGATGGTGAATGTCAGCCTAATCACTAAATCTTTTCAGGACACTTCTTGTCAAGTGTTCATTTTCAAAACTGCTCCAGCAATCACTGTTTGCTTCTTAACATTAAAAGTGTTATCCAAAAGTGGAATATGTAACTCCTACTTTAGAACAGTTGCAGAGAACCTTCTGTGATTTAATGTAACAGTTTCTGCATAGAGGAAGCACACATTAGCCTTCTCAGCATCCAAGCCCCCTCTTCCCTCCCCACCCATAAAAGAAAAAACAAAAGGATTACATTAGCACCAAGAAATGTATCAAGA